>JAMKCH010085618.1:0-85239 GCA_023653785.1 Ophioderma brevispina
GTGAGGGCTTTTGTATATAAAAGCTTTACAACCATGCAAAAATATCTATTTTGAAAAATCTTGAGGGCGCACTATTTTTCAAATGTGCCAGTGTCTCTTTAAGAATCTAACATCAAGTTCATCAGCTTGTTACAAGCTCTAGCATGCAGTTCTGAAGACCAAGTGCAAATGGCTGGTAAAGGGTAAGGAGCATGCCTATGCAATTCAAATGCTTACAGGCATTTGCCCTCACTATACTTTGGGCCATAATTTATTGGACATAACAAACGTGCACGTTGCTCGTACTGCGTCTACGTGTAACTCGATTGTGCACGGTTTTGGCGGGAAAGCGGGCATATGTTCCAAACTGTCCAAGAAATTATGAGCCAGAGTATAGCATTCCCATTCCCCTAGCATTCGATTCAGTAGCCCTTGAGGGCTATTATACCTCATTTGCATATTGTGGCTCTGAGAAGGGGTTGATGAATTGTCCGCGAAGGCATATCAACCGCCTATAAGCGGTTGAGGGGTAAGCAACCGCCTATAGGTGATACGAATGCTTACAGGCAATCGCCCTCACTTTCCCCTAGCATTCGATTCAGTAGCCTCAAGGGCTGTATCTCATTTGCATATTTCGGCTCTGAGGAGGGTTAGCGAATCGTCCGCGAAGGCCTCTAAGTGGTTGAGGGCTATCATGCTGTGCTTATAATGTATTGATAGGCATTCAAAATATAGCATTCGATTAGCGGTTTTGTTACCATTCATAAGAATGGCTGGCGAGTTCTAGTTGAATGGTAGTTATTTAGGTAAGGGAATGAACAAAAATAAAATCATAACTCTTTCACAGGCCTATAATTTATTATAGGGGGGAAAATGAATTTTATTTCCACCATTCCAATTACATGCATCTGCCCAAAATTCTGTACAGATTAATTTGCATATGAAAAGAAAAGAGATGTACTATTAGATAATTATGGATCCGGGCATTAAGAGGGGGATTGGTCAATTGGGAGCAGAATCAGCAGAAGATGAAGAGATGGACATACAGCAGAGATGTAACAGAGGAGTAGTCCCATTTCCTGAAAATCCAAAATTCGAACCAACAGGAAGGCCAAATTTTAGCGTAGCATCCGATAAGCTCTGGAGAACGTATTTTCTTACACGATTTTAGGGTACAAGACCCCTTCTCTAAAATAAATTGGTTTTTTGATGCAGTTTTACCTTTATCAATGACACTTTTTTTTTTACATTTCTGGATTTTTTTTTATTTATGGCCAAAAATCCGGAAAAGATTATCTCTGATAGAGGCAACCCTGTAACAGGAAAATATTTTGGTAGCCACTGGCTCCTAGATGGAAAACAATTTTTTGCCTGCAATTTCATGAACTTTTTTATAGTATCATAACTTTTTCAGACTGTCCACTCTCATCTAGACTTACTTTTTCACAAAGAAATTCAAAATAGATTGTTAGAATTGCCCACCTTTTGAGTTTCCTGAGGTGTCACTGAATTTTTCACACATATTCAAGGAAGTAATACCATGTGAGTCAAATTATTCATAACATCACTAACTTACTATACTCGATTCGCATTGATACGTTCATCCCCCTGGAGTTTTGGACCTATTCCATTAAGTCGGGGAGGGGTCAACCTAGCTCTAGCGGGAAAATGAAAGAATTCAAATGCACGTGCCACACCGGATTATCTTGGAGGACACTCTGGTCATTTAACTCACTCACCTGTCACTAAATACAATTTCATTCATGTATGGAAACCACATAGTGTATTTCATGTCTTATCAGTGCCTCTCATAACATTGATAAACAGTAGTCCTGGGCCTCATTGAATTTTTCACCTACCCCTTAAATTACGGGGTCCACAACCAGAATGAAATCAAGTATATTACCCCCGTTCCCAGTCCCCTTGGAAATTTTCCCTCCCTCTTGGGGGTCAAAAGGCCAATTTTTTTTTTCCCGTCAGAGGGCTAAAACCGGCTGAATTTCAGCACCGATTTTTTGCAATTGTTTCCGCCAAAGTCGTCAGGTGGGGCAACTCCCCCCCCTGCCGCCCGCCTGTTACTCCACTGATACACACATTGTTATTGTACCATATATCATCCTGCACATTGTTTGAGTACATCTGAGATTAAGTAACAAAATGTTCAAGTTTATTATACACTTGTATGATAATAATTAATATTACAATTTGATTAGGTGATGCATTCAGTGGTTGTACATTTGGTGACCCCACTTTTGTCCCGGCTCCCGTTGACTTCAGCAGCCTTGACGGAATAAAGTGCAGGGATACTGTACTTTCTCCGCATAGGCTGCTGAATTCCACCTGGGACAAAAAAGTGGGTCACACATGTACACAGCATGACAACATTCACATAAATTTATGTTGTCCTTTGAATATAGCATTTTAGAGCAATACTGTGCATGCATGGGCAGTGCTTCAGATCTTGAATGGGAAAAAGAATAACTGTAATTGGACCCTTGGAAATTAGGAGGGAACCCTTTGTTTTTTTCTTATTTTGAAGGCCCTGCTTGCAGTTCAATCTAATTTTTTAATGACTGTGAGACAGGTCACAGGTATAAATTTCCCGGGTATAATTTGTGTATCTATTGAATACGCTGTGGAAGCCCTTCACGTAAGGAAGCCCAGGTTGTTTCGTTAAGGTTTCCGATTCATAAGGTTTGTCAGAACATGTCCAGATGGATCATGTAACAAAACTGCCGCATGAAAATGCCCAGTTTTGTCTCCACTTCTATGGATGTTAACAGTTTGATTCACTCTGCTAAGTACTATTTGTGTTTCAAATCCAGATGGATTGTCAACATTTACCCACAGCCTAACAGAAAAGGCTATTTGGACAGCAAGCAGGGTGCATGCACACCAAACCAAACGGGTAACTTCAGGTACAATTTGTGATTTGGGGAGTAGAGGGTAAAGGGTGCTGCAGCTCCATAGAAATTACATGTAGGAAGAAGAACAACTCTTTAAAAAGAAAAAAGCAGACTCCAAAACTTGAATTACTCTCAACCAAATAGTGCAATGGACATAAAAGAACTTGAACGCTAAAACCCAAGGAATGCTGAAATGAAAATGAAATGAAAACAAAAGCAAAGACTCAGGATCAAGAGATGACAGAGGACTGATTGAGAAAAGAGAACCCTGGAGGAAAGGAAGTTGAGAGTGGCAGAGCAGGAACAAGAGTTAAAACAGAGGCAATAAAGGCTGGAATAGAATGGAAGAGGGGAAGAAGGGGAAAACAACGGAAAAGAACAGCGGGTGAGGGAAGGGAATATGGTAAGGGAGGATTTAAAGTGGAATGGTGAATGGAAGGCACTTCTAAAATTCAAACATGTCTAAATACCGCAGTTGTGCTTCTGGAATACAACACAAGTCCTACCCCGCAATTTAAATGCAGTGCATGCAACAATTTCTCAGCAGCAGAAAATTAAGAAATAAGCATGCAAATTGCACAAATTGGCCTACCAGTGTTACCACACACTGGAGAACAGTCGGTGTACCCACTTTACAGGGATTGGAAGGAAAAGGTCATTAAATTGTTAGCAAAGAAATTAATTTTACATTGTAAAACACTAAGATATGAAAACATTAGCTACGATTAAATACTTACATAATCGTGATAATGGTGAATGAGATGCCTTCCCAAAGTTTTACACCAATACTTATATCATCCATCCCAAAGCCCTAAAGAGAAACCACTCAACCCATTCTACTTTCTATTTATCATTTGGGATCATCTTGTAAGGATGCATATGTTTGCGCACTCTACCGTTAGTTAAATTTTACTTCCTTTGAGGGGATTTTCCCATCATGGCTGTAATTAAATAGCTTCTTTCCTCTGTTTTTTTTTATTTTCAGAGGTAGTTTTAACCTGCAATTCAGTCCTGTGGGATGTGATTTTGTCTTGAAATAACTCAGTGATCGTTTTGATGCCATTCTATCTACAGGTCACAGGTTCAAATTTCAAGTTCCACTTTCTACTTTGACATTTGGGGGATCATCCTGTAAGGACGCAGATGTTTTCGCACTCAAAACTCCGTTAGTTATTTTACTTCCTTTGGGGGATTTTCCATCATTGCGTAATAAATAGCTTCCTCGGTTTTTTTTTATTTTCAGAGGTAGTTTTAACCTGCAATTCAGTCCTTTTGTGGGATGTGATTTTGTCTTGAAATAATTCATGATCATTTTTGTTCATTCATCTACACAGTTTCAAATTTCAATTCCACTTTTTTTTATTTTGACATTTGGGATCATCCTGTAAGGACACAGATTTTTCGCACATACTCTAAAACTAAACATTAGGCAAGTGTTTTATCCCTTTCCCTTGGTGGATTTTCCATCATTTGTAATTAACAAACCTTCCTAGTCTGTTTTTTAAATTATTTTTACAGGTGGTTTTAACCTGCATTCATCCTGTGGGAATGTATTTTGTCTTGAAATATTCAGTGAAATCCGTTGGATGCCAGTCTACTATCTAGAGGTCACAGGGTTCAATTCAAGTACACTTTTCTATTTGACATTGGGATCATCCTGTAAGGACGCAGATGTTTTCGCACTCTAACCCGTTAGGAAGTTATTTCCCTTTTTGGGGAATTTCTCAGTGTGTTTGTAATTCATTCTTCCTTATTAGTCTGTTTAAAAAAATACAGGTTGTTTTTAACAAAACAAAAACCCGGCTCAGGTCCCGATGGGATGAAATTTTTGTCTTGTAATAATTCATTGAATCGTTTGGATGCCATTCCCTCTAGAGGTTCAGCAGGTTCCCAATAAGTTCCACTTTCTACTTTGACATTTGGGATCATCCTTAAGGACGCAGATGGTTTTCGCACTCTACCGTTAGTTAAATTTTACTTTCCTTATTGGGGATTTTCCCAGCATGGCTGTAATTAAATAGCTTCCTCCTTCGTGTTTTTTTTTATTTTCACAGGTAGTTTTAACCTGCAATTCAGTCCTGTGGGATTGATTTTGTCTTGAAATATTTATTTAAAAAGTGTTTTCCAAATTTACTATAAAAGGTCATTTTCTAAATTTCAAGTTCCACTTTTTATTTTGACATTTGGGATCATCCTAGTAGGACAACGATGTTTTGCACACTCTATACTGTTAGGCAAGTTTTAATTCCCCTTCTGGGAGATTTTCCCATCGTGTTTGTAATTAAATCCTTCCTTCGTCTGGGTTTGTTAGTTACAGGTGGTTTTTAAAAAACCTGCAATATCCGTCCGCGTGGCGGATGAAATTTTGGTCAATAAAAATTCATTGATTGTTTTGTATGCCATTTCCCTCTATAGGGCACCAGGTTCAAATTTCAAGTTACACTTTCTATTTTGACCTTTGGGGGATCATCCTGTAAGGCTGCAGATGTTTTCCGCACTAAACTGTGCGGCAGTTTTCATTTCCCTTTTGGGAGATTTTTCCATCTTGTTTGTAGATAATTAAATAAAATCTTTTCCTTAGCTGTTGTTCTTCTGCCAGGCCGAAGATTAATCCTGAATTGACCAAACCCTCATGCAGTGGTTCTCAGTTCTTTATTGTGTGTGTACAGCCCATTCATGTTTACACTTCTCAGCTTTTACAGGATGACTGTGGCAGTTGAGTTCAAGACTTCTCATATTTCCATTCATGTACATGGTCAGTGAATAACATACCCTACTTGCACCACTAGTGATATTGACATTCCCTGCTGCACTAAATAACGAGTCCTGACCTAAAGGTAGCTATGTAACTTTTTCGGATTGGTTGGTCAGATGCAAAATTTTGCTTGACAAATTAAACTGTAGAATGATTCTATAGCCAATTTATATCCAAAAATAATCCTAACTTTCCAATGTGATAATATAGAATTGTGGCACAGAATTACATTGTTTTGGTATGTATATTTTAACATGATAGCAGGGAACTATTTCATTAAGCAGACTTCATAATTTCAGTTGTGGTAAACAGGCACAACTTTTGTACAGCAATGTATGACAGATTTTACTACACAATATGATTGGCCTTTGCAACGATAGAAGTCCCTTTAAAAGGGAGTATGTAACCTGAAGCTATGGTGTTCCATGAAATGCAATTTCTACTTCAAAATAATACCAGATTTAAATCAGAACAAGGACATGAAACTAATGTCTTTTTTTTTAAAAAAGGTTATCAGTCGGATTGATGCCTTGCATGTAAAGTTTATTGCAATAGTGTTCCAAACTCAATTTGTGGTTCATTTCACAATTGTGCACTAAAAGCAGAAGATTGTCCTTTTTAAGGACTTCGTCTGTTTATTTTTTAAGGTGGTTTTAACCTGCAATTCAGTCCATGTGGGATGTAATGTCGTCTTGAGATATTCAGTGATCGTTTGGATGCCATTATCTAAGGGTCACCGGTTCAAATTTTCAAGTTAAACCCCCTTTCTATTTTGACATTTGGGATCATCCTGTAAGGACACCGATTTTTCGTAGTTCTACCTTTGTAAGTTTTTTTCCCCTTTTTGGAATTAATCGCATTGTGTTGGTAATTACATCCTTCCTTATCGTTTTTTAAAAATATTTTTAGAGGTATTTTTAAACCGTAATTCAGTTCGTGGGATAAAATTCGTCTTGAAATAATTAATAATCGTTGGATGCCATTCCTCTCTAGAGTCCACGGTTCAAATTTAAAGTCCACGGGTTCTATTTTGACATTTTGGAGATCATCCTGCAAGGACGCAGATGTTTTTGCACTACAGTTAAGTTTTTCCCTTTTTTGGGGATTTCCCACTTGTTCGTAATTAATTAACCCTTCCTCCTGCAATTCATTCCCTGAGGATGAAATTTTGCCTTGAAATAATTCATTGATCATTTGGATGGATGGCCATTCTATCCAGAGCCATGTTCCTTTATACACTTTCTTTCTATTTTACTTTGGGATCATCCCTGGTAAAGACGCAGATGTTTTCGCACTACTGTTAGGTAATTTATTTTTATACTAAAAGGAGGAATTGGTTAAGTGGAAGGCACGTCTACTTCATCAAAGCATGGCTAAACTACCACGGTACAGAGTTCTGGAATTACAGCAACAGTTACACCCCGCAATTTTAAACCCCGATCCCAAAGCCCTAAAAGATCCACCCAACCCGCATTCCATTTTCTATTTTGACATTTGGGATCCATCCTGTAAGGATGCAGATGTTTTTGCACTCTACCATTTAGCAAGTTTTTATTAGGCAAGTTTTTATTCCCCTTCTTGGGGATTTTCCCATCATGTTTTATAATTAAAATCCTTCCTTAGTCGGTTTGTTAATTTTACAGGTGGTTTTAACCTGCAATTCAGTCCCGTGGGTAATAAAATTTTGTTTTGAGATAATTCAGTGATTCGTTAGATGCCATTCTATATAGAGGTTCAACAGTTCAAATTGCATTATAGACATTTAATATTATATATTTAACTAAATAAAGGGTATTCATCTTGCCTAAATCAATTATGATGCAAGTACACACAAGGCATGATTGCCGCCCGGTACTACAACTTTGTTTACAATTAGTATGCATGGCTTGGAACATTTTTACACACGAGCAAATTTTTGTTTTTAAGATCGCCAGTAACTGCTGTCAATTTGGGGGCAGCCAAACTGTCGATGAGTCTAAACATAACTTATTTTACAGTGCATTTTCCTCTTAGAATCTGATATTTAAGCTTGCTTTTACCTCTCTTTTTATCATGAATATAATATGATACTGATACTTTAGTAGATTCAACCCATCGTGTCACCAGAGGAAAAATTTTGGACAGTGTCGATTAGTTGGGACAGGAGACACAAAACGAAAATATGTGGCCCGATTTACTTGTTTTTGAAGTAACTAAGATAATCTGGCTTTTCATGTTGACATCATTTTTACAAAGAGAGTGCAAAGACTTTTGTGTTCGCTCAAAAGTCAGTAACATTCAATTCACCTGTTACATTGAATACCACTGTAGCAAATGAATGGTTAGAATGGTGTAGCTCTAAATGCGCTCACATTGATTTGAATACTAAAGCACAGGATTGATTTTTCTCTGCTATTGGACTACATGTTTCAATAGATTTAACATGGAATGTTTAATTTCCATCTACTGCATATGCTCCTCATTCAAAGCCCATACCTTCGGAAAAGTACTAGAAGTGACACAATGGGTTGAATCTACTATAGTGTACATGTTATGACATGCATACATGCATATCTATCACTTTTTCTATACATCACATGGGTGTGGGCTAGTTTGCATTCCCAACCAACCTCAATATTTAAATCAAAACATTCTCTGTATCATGCCGATTGTCACTATTTACTTACGTGTATTCATTGTATGTATTAGTGGCACTGAGAAAAACCTTTTATCAAAAAAAAATCATACATGCTGGGAAATATATATCAGTCATTTGTTATCCCAGCTGATTAGCTGTTAAAGGATTTATTGAAAGTTTCTTATGAAAAATGAGGTTGTTGCCTTTGTTTTCAGTGATCTTTTAATAAGACGGTTAAGACATCAGCTAGGGGAATGAGGAATTTTATAGAGTCAAGACCAAGTCCTCCCTTCTTAAGAAGGGGGGGGGGGTAGAAGAGCATCTGGCCCCAGTCCAGACCTAATGACCATGCTCAAGGCAAGGTTTTCCAATGTTTGTGACTTGCACCTAGCTGCCTGGATATTGTCAAAGAACACTAAAGATCGCAAGGTTTTTCTTTGGAAACTTCTTTTTGAAAGAGGATACAACTCTCTTCTATTAGAGCTATTTATCGGTCTGTAAAGCTTTTCATAGAGTCTTCCCAATCTGCATTGAAACGTTATCGCGAAGAAATGCTTAATTCTCGACCAATAGTTCAAAGAATTTGGCTTTCATGGGACCATTTTAAAAAAAGTCAAATGATTCTCCTTTTGAGTGGTTGTGCTTAGCTTCTCTTTTAGGCCAGGGGAATAAAAATGAGCTGTACAAAGTGAAAATGATCAAATATATTTACTAAATAGGATGCACTGGTATGTAAGCCTATAAAACATTACAGTTTGAAAAAGATGAGCGTGATTGTACACTCAGAGATGTACTTGATGCATTTCAGGGGGTTGGTACATTTACTGCACCCACTTTGTCTGCTCCCAGTTGAATTCAGCAGCCTCGACGGAATAAAGTGCATGTGATACTGTACTTTATTCCGTCGAGGCTGCTGAATTCAACTGGGAGCAGATAAAGTGGGTGCAGTAAATGTATACCAACCCCATTTGAGGAGCTGTGTGACCCTCGATGCATTGAGAGTGTTGAGTGTTACCATTTCTTCACAGTAAAGCAGCAAAGTAGAGAAAGTGGCAAAGTGGAGAAAGCTGCAAAGTGGAGAAAATATAGACAGACTTGTTACAGAACTGAAAGTTGTACGCACATACAATTTTCATGACTTTATCTACACAATCATGTAGGAGATCAGTGCTGTCGTGACACCCTGGGTGTCCAACTATATGCAGTAGCAACTACCAAAGGTATAACAGCAAGAAACATTCACACTTCATATTAGACAATTAGAACTGCATGCACTTCCACAGGCGCAGATCTAGGGAGGGGCGGAGGGGGTGCTCACCTCCCGGTAATTCTGCAATACCTTGCAAAATCAGCCCATTTAGGACAAGTTTCAGCCTTCAGCCCCCCCGGTAATTTTGACGTTTTTCAAATCCTGGATCTGCCCCTGTTCCATCACATAGATCAGATAATATCAGGCCTATAACATGACCAAAAATACAGATACATCAACCATCTTTTATAAAAAGATTGAATAGGCCTAATGGCAAGACTTCCTACCCAAGTGATATGAACAATACCATTTACAATACAATCACAATAATAATAATTTCAATTTTTTTTTAAATGCACGACAGCCCTGGTGACATGTCCATGTAAATGTGCTCAAGGTGCTGTGCAGCAGCCATGAAAGGTGCTCAGCACATCAGAGAAACCATAATACCAGGAACACGATTTATCCAGATGCTCAGATTTAGAAGAGGAGGAAACAGGAGTTACGTAACTGGAGAAAACCTGCAAGAATGAGTAGGATTGAGGAAACCTAATTCACTAAAGTCGCCGACAGCGAGCCCCGACGGGGAGCGAACCCAAGACCTCATTGTGAAAGGCAAGGGAGATACGTTAGCGCGAAACCTATTCCCCCAGGTTGCACAGATATCTTGTGGAAAACGGAGCACTGAAATTGCCATTGGTATTTGGACACCATATAATTTATTGTAGGCGAATAGTGTACGTTGGCACGGGATGTGCTGAGGAAGGATGGCGGGCATGTTTTAGAAGGGCTTTTGAGTTTGTTTGAGGTGGGAGGTTTGAGGAGATGAGGACATCAAAGAAGACTGGAAGCAGCAAGTGAAGGTGGAGAGTGGAGGGTTGGTTGAGGGTGGGAGGCATTGAATCGGTGAAGTGGCAAGGAGGGGATAAGCGCGGTTGCATGAGGGAGTGTGAGTTGAATCGGCCCCTCCACTCTCCCTTCTATGGTGTTACAGTTTATTCACTCTACTAAGTACTATTCTGCTTCAAAATCAAGCTGAAGTATTTTGTCACCAGTTTACCACACCTAACAGAAAAGGCATATTGGACAGCAAGCAGGGTGCATGCAACAAACACACAGGGTAAATTCATGTACCAATTTTGAATTTGGGGAGAGCTGTAAGCGGTGCCAGCTCGTACAGAGTAACATGTATGAATAAGAACTCTAATAACAAGAAAAAGCAGACTCAAACTTGAATTCCTCTCAACCAAATAGAGCAAGGACAGAAAAGAACTTGAAGCTAAAACCAGGAATTCTGAAAAATAAAACAAAGCAAGCTCAACCACTATTCGTGGAAATAACCATTACCATATTGGTCTTGATTAATTGGAGCCACTGAGCCGGTATTTACAGACGCCATCCCTGATGAGAAGGCCATGAACATGGCATGATCAGTCGCGGTGTGCCCGCCGGGAACATGATGAACACTTGATTAAACCTAAACCAAAAAATACATCGACGCAGTGTTGTCTGCCGTTCGCAAGTTGAATGGGGACCCAAAGGTCAATAGGTCAGAGGTCACATGGAAATCACCAACATGTCACCCCACCCCACCCCCTCCTTTCCCCCAAGTTACATAATCGTAGGCCCGTACCGGAACTCACACGGATGCAATTATATTAGAGGGTTAACACATTTTGCCAGCCCAATAGGTCACATGAGTTGGATACTGGGAAATGAGGTCACTATGTGGCCTTCTTCAATCTTGCAGACGACACAAAAATAATCAAACCAGCAATGAAATAAATTATGTCTATAAAATGTATTTTTTTTTTTCTGAGGAACATCAACCATTCGCAGGTAGGATACGTAAATATCACATGTAATTGCAAACTCATGCATCGGACTAATGGTGTTAGTGTACAAGTTGTGTTGGAAGAAGCAGAGAGGGATCAAGAGATGACAGGAGGACTTGATGAGACAAAAACGAACCCTGGAGGAAAGGGAGTTGAGCAGTTCAGAGCAGGAGCAAGAGTTAAAGCAGAGGCAATAAATGCTGGAATGCGATTGGAGGGGGAAGATGGGAACAACAGACGGAACCGCTGGTGAGTGGAGTCAGAGAAGGAGTAATTGGGGTGGACAGTGGCAAGGAGGAAATGTGAAGTTGGTGAAGTGAAGGCACTTCTCAAATCACCTGGCTAAATTACGCAGTTGTAGTTCTGGAATTACAACACCAGTCATACCCCGTGAATTTAAATGCAGTGGCATGCAACTTTCTCTGCAGAAATTAAGACATGCAAGATTTTTACATCACCTGAACTGTTGGTCAAGTATAGTATGTGGAACACTTGCGGCAAATTGACTTGCTCTTGAAGAATTCATAATTTCGTATTTTCTGTACCGTAAGGCAAAAGATTACAATCAAATGTCCTATGGGCGCCAGCGTGATACAAAACAGTTTGCATAAAATTGGCCATCCAGTTTACCACACAATGGAGACAGTCGGTGTTACTACCCACTGACAGAGATGGAAGAAAAGGCCATTAAATTTTTTGATGCAAGAAATTAGTTTATATTGTAAGACAGTAAGATATGAAAACATATTAGCTATGATTAAATACTTACATAATGAATAATGGTGAATGAGATAACTTCCCAAAGTTTTACCATCCCAAAGCCCTAAAGAGAAACCCCCCAACCCATTCTACTTCCTATTTATCATTTGGGATCATCCTGTAAGGACGCAGATGTTTTCGCACTCTACCGTTAGTTAAATTTATTTCCTTTTGGGGAATTTTCCCATCATGGATGTAATTAAATAGCTTCTGGTCTTGTTTTTTTTTTAATTTTCACAGGTAGTTTTAACCTGCAATTCAGTCCAGTGGGATGTGACTTTGCCTTGAGATAATTTAGTGATTGCTTTGATGCCATTCTATCTACAGGTCACAGGTTTAAATTTCAAGTTCCACTTTCTACTTTGACATTTGGGATCATCCTGTAAGGATGCAGATGTTTTCGCACTCTACCGTTAGTTAAATTTTACTTCCTTTTGGGGGATTTTCCCATCATGGCTGTAATTAAATAGCTTCCTTCGTCTGTTTTTTTTTTCACAGGTAGTTTTAACCTGCAATTCAGTCCTGTGGGGTGTGATTTTGTCTTTCAGTGATCATTTGTCATTCTATCTACACAGTTTCAAGTTCCACTTTTTATTTTGACATTTGGGAACATCCACTAAGGACGCAGACATTTTTGCACTCTACCATTAGGCAAGTTTTTATTTCCCTTTTGGTGGATTTTTCCATCATGTTTGTAATTAAATCCTTATTTTTTTAAATTATTTTTACAGGTGGTTTTAACCTGCAATTCAGTACCGTGGGATGAAATTTCATCTTGAAATAACTCAGTGATCGCTTAGGTGCCATTCTTTCTAGAGGTCACAGGTTCAAATTTCAAGTTCCACTTTCTATTTTGACATATGGGATCATCCTGTAAGGACGCAGATGTTTTCGCACTCTACCATTAGGCAAGTTTTTATTTCCCTTTTAGGGGATTTTCCCATTGTGTTTGTAATTAGAGGTGCATTTTGCGATTCCAGCACCTTCTGTTTTATTCATTGTTCACTAGATATCCTTGAGAAAAGCTTATTCCCAAAATATAATTTGATTCTGCTCTTGTGGTTTTCTGTTATGAGCAATTGGTTTTTCCCACGGCCCCATAGGCCACTGTGCTTTAATTTCTGTCCGTTTATGGACAGAAAATACAAAATTGCTCATTTCTTACAGATACGACCAAATTTGCATGTAAGATTAGGTACACGTGGATTACTAAGGCTAGCGGTTCAGATGATATAAAAATCTCAACTTTTTTTAGGCAAGTCGGGGGGACGAGGCTGTGGATCACGAAATGCCCCTTTAAATCTTTTTATTTTTAACCTGCAATTCTGTCCCATGGGATGAAATTTTGTCTTGAGTTGGGTGTCACTTTTAACATTGTCAATCAACCTGTGGATAAACTTGCATTTCTTTCTGAGAATATCTCTCAAAGAAGGAACATAGACCAAGCAAGTTCAGCAAGTATCACTTCCTCATGGGAAAGGCTACATTTTTGACAATTACATGTACATCAAAGATAAGGAAGTAAAAGGCCTGATGTGCAACCACCGAAAACATGGGTATAAAGGCTGTGTTACGGTGTGTGCCAGAGAAATGAAGTCGCACGATCATACCCCGCCTGATCTGATGTTGTATGACTTCAAGAGGGACCTGAAAGAAGCATCTAGGCAACCTGAAAACCGCAGCTTGTCAGTCTGTTCCTAAGGTGTACAAGAATGTCGGAAAAAAAGTAACTACAGCAGACCAATGGGGAGGCTCAACACATGGAAATGTTGGCGCGACTGCCCAAATTTAAGTCCGTTCAGCATACCTTGTACAATGGCTGGAGTGAGCTGTTGCCGCCGAATCCAGCAACCCGGGATCAGCTTGACCTAAATGCTGGTGGCTTCAAGGAACGTCTGAAGTTTGGCGATAATGGCAATTTCCTAGTAGCAGACAGCGGTGTTGGTGACAAGGATCGTGTGCTGGTGTTTTCTTTGGAGCAGTCGCTGATGTGGTTATCGAAGGCAGAGCAGTGGCATATGGATGGAACCTTCT
The DNA here is from genome assembly GCA_023653785.1 of Ophioderma brevispina. Taxonomy (NCBI): domain Eukaryota; kingdom Metazoa; phylum Echinodermata; class Ophiuroidea; order Amphilepidida; family Ophiodermatidae; genus Ophioderma; species Ophioderma brevispina. The sequence goes on from JAMKCH010085618.1 coordinate 14,135, forward strand.
GGGTTGTGCCCTTTTGGTTTTATCCATTGCTTTGTTTCACAAGGTTTCACACCTCTAATTAAACTGCCTATACTTTCATGTACAAACACGCCATCAAGAAACTCGCATTTCTTTGCTACCATGCAACTGGTACCTTAAATATTACGTTTTCTCAGAAGATCTTGATAAATATGGGGGGAGCGGGGAGTCGTAGAGTGAAAATTTGTTTTTTTCATTTTATGGGGACCTAATTGAACATCTTCTTGAGTAACCAGCGTATATTAGTTTACTTACAATGTCTACTGTTCAAAGTGTAGTTCATATGACAGGACAGTTAATGTGTGATTATGATGTTGTGCACCCAAAAATGTGTTGTCTCTCATTTAAAACGAGTGGAAATTCACTCTTTTTTTACATTTAAAGAGTACCAAAGTGTCTGTAATTGCAATACATTTTCTTCTTTTGTACAATTTGTTTCTCTTGCTGATACATTTGGTTTGATTTGATATGGAAGTCCACAATTCTGTTGAAAGTATCTGTCAACAATATATTACCACAGTTCAGGGTTTCCCAACCTCTTGTCAGCGACCCCATTTTTAAATGATTATCATGGGTGGGGGCGACACTTTACAACACTCTCCCCACGCTTGATGCTTTTGCACCCTATAATCTGCAATCTAATGTTCCTCACACATACAACAATTTAAACGACATTAGTAGATTGACCAGGAGTACCCTTGCTTTTATAAAATCTTTCTTTTTAAATGAAAATTGAAATTGTTTGTAAGTTAGCTTTGTGACCCCCTTTCTCATTCACTCGCGACCCCTTTTGGGGTGGGGTCATGACCCCAGGTTGGGAAATGCTGCTATAGTTTGTTAGGTACCCGTATTCACATTGCTGTTGAAGGACCTTTGATATTTTTGCATGGGTACAAGCTGACCATCGTGCACCTCAAGAGGATCGTCCCCAAACTGAGTGGGCACGGCCAACGTGGGGTAGCAAGGAACCGAAGCCTGTGTGGTGGCCCCAAGGTACGCCAGTTCTGCTAACCTTGAGCAGATTCTGCGGAGCTGCTATGATTTTTATGACCAGAGAGACAAGCTTTCAGGTGGGTTATCAAGTTGATTTGATTTTCCCAATTGTTAAGGCATCACTGGAGTGTTTTTTTTTATCATTTTAGTTTGGTCATGTAGAGTTATTCTGTGACCATGGAGAGAAGAGCATAATTTCTAAGTAGATTTGTCTTCTATGAAGGTTAATGAACAAATTTAGCGGGGGCTCCTCGTGAAAGTGTGGGCGGAATCCAGGAGGGGTAAATCCATAATACAGGGGTCAAGAATGAAAAATGCTTGGATTGCTATAAAAAGGTAACCAAAGCGTTCGTCTTGTTGCAAGAAGTTTTGTTTGTGTTTTTAAAAAAAGTATAGCTTGTATACCATGTACTACCAACAATGTATCATTACGGAGATAAAAGACAAAAATCGTCAATATGTCAAAAGGTCATCACCAAACTAGGTTAAATCTTTAATATTCCTCAGATTTCTTTAAAAATGGGCTCAAATTGTTCACCTTTCCTCAAAGACTGCAACAAAAATATTGTGCACTGTCTAACACATTTCAAAGAGTAAGCAATCAACAGAGTTCAATGAGAAAACTATTTTTGTCTGCTGAATAAAATGACTCCGGAGTCATTTTATTATAAAATTGTTTATCCATATGGGCTGCAGGCACTGATTTGGGCTTAATCATTTCAAGATAAGGCTAATGTATATATAAAAGCTTTACAACCATGCAAAAATATCAATTTTGAAAAATCTTGCGGCTCACTATTTTTCAAATGTGCCGATGTCTCTTTAAAGAATATGGGATGCCATAAATGCCCACCTAAGCAAACCATCATCCAGTACATCCAAACAGCAATCTTGCAGCCGAGACCCCAGATCCCATGGAGGTGGCCTCTAAAATTCAAGCAGCAGAAGCACACAACAAAGGACAACCAATACCACCAGAGATAAACATTCAGACAGTAGATTTGGTTAAAAATTCAGAGGGGTAATAAGCAGGACTGCTTGGTATAAAGGTTGTCCCAAAAATGTTAAAATTTGGTGCAAAGGCATTGTAAAGTATGCAAGGGTCTTTGTTCAGTATGCTCTTAAAGCCAAATATGCCTTTATTTGCTGTTTATTTCATTCCAATCCCATATGTGGAACACAAGATATGCTTTGTCAAAAGGAGAATGCAAAATCAGATTTTAAGATTGTGTGAAACATGATTAACATATATACAATTTTAAAAAATACATCACGGTCCCTGGACCGCGTGTGTCGTCTGCCGTTGCGGTTTGTGAATGGGTCAAAGATCACCAACATGTCACCCTACCCCACCCGCTCCTTTCCACCAAGTTACATCATCGTAGCCCTTACAGAACTCATACAGCATGCAATATATTAAGGTTTAACATTTTGACCAGCCAAAGGTCACATGAGGTCACGAAGTCACCAATATGTCACCCCACCCCGCCCCCTCCTTTCCACCAAGTTACATCACCATAGCCCTTACGGCTATTATTTATTATATTATACACACATATGACCAGAGTAATCCCTATGTGTCTTCTGCAATTCTTGCAGGCGACACAAAAACACCAGAATCAACTGGTGTGTGCAGGATTAATATGATTAAAATATTTAAATTTAGGGTGTTTCTGTAAGATGATCCACTTTCTGACATACTTATGAATTTGGAAACTTTAATGGAATAAGCCACAAGGTTTATTCTGCTCAGGATTTTGAAATCATAAGTGTGTCAGAAAGAATTGGGCCACCTTATGGAAATACCCTCAAAATTCAATGATATTGATTGACTATAACCTACTTAACACATTGACAAATCCTTTTGAACTTCATCTAGCTTCAGTGTGTAGGCTTCTTCCCTGGGTATTTGCATATGACAGAACTAATTATGCAAGGTACCTTCCAGTCTACTGGCTAGAGATTAGTAATTTGCCAAGAACTCTCCCATAAGTCCACAGAGAGCTGCAAGCAGGCAACTTTGCAGTACAAAGAATAGCCACAGCTTTGCACGAGTGCCGTGTGACATAACCATAGAGCAAACTGCAAATAGAGACTCCAAACAAGAGTAGGTATGAAAGGGTTCACAACAACAAAAGCTGCTGTAAACAGATGGATACAGGCTCACCATGAATGTGGCATAATAACTAGGTAATGTGAGGAAATGTTAGGCAAGGGTGAACAAATGTCAATACAGGCAGACCTGGCAAATAACAGGATGAAAGTAGATAGGGATACCGTGGACAACATCATAAAAACCATCGGTGGTGTATCAAGATAGTTGATCCAGAAGGGGCATAAATAATTTATTCATTAAAGACCTAAAATTGTGAGTGATTTTAGGTAATTTTTTTTTATACTCTGTATTTTATGCAATTTCATTTAAATATAAACAAACCCAACCATTACTTTCTCCAATTATGTCAGAAAAAGTATGTCAGAAAATGGTGTCACCTGGAAATGCCCTTCAAGAGCACTCCCATTTAGAGTACCATGTAGGCTGGAGCTTATGCAAATTGGCATGAGAAACTGATTTTCGCAAAATTTGCAGGGCATAGCTAGTGGACTAAATAATCCAAATCAACTGTCAAGTTGATAATGAAGCATCATTTGACTCTGCACCTGATATTATCGTAACTGATATTCTCAATGATATTATGACTTCTGTAATTGTGAATGCTAATGATAGACCTACCGCAGATCATCTTAATGCTAATCCTTGTTCTCCACACATAGACTCAGATCATGTTAACTCTGATATGGATAAATCAACTTTCTGATATGTGGACTCTCCTGCTACAACTGTGCAAATTGAGAGAATTCGTATGTGAGTGCAAACAAGGTGTAAGTGCACAGCTGATGTGATACATCTGTGTGCGGCCATGTAGTAGGATGACTTGAATTATCTTTCCTTGGTCAGTGGCTCTTTGAAATGGTTCTTCAGGTGACTACGTTGCCTGAAGAACCATTTAAGGAGCCACTGAACACCACGACTTGCATTCTAGAATGTTGATGGGAATTCGGACAAATGGCAGCTATTGTCACAGTAGACCTTGTTGCACTCACATGATGAATTGTCTCTTTGCAGTCAGAGTAACCCCAATGATGAAATACAGTGAGGAAGTCTCGGATATTGCAAACAAGATTATAGTGCTATAATAGATTATACCATGAGTCTGTCTTCATGTGATCAAGGTGGGAGCGCTGCCGAGCGGTTAGGGTGCTTCCTCTGGCGCAAATTTACCATCAAAATCCCGGGTTCGAATCCCGGTGGGGTTGTGGCATTTGCTGGGATTTATTCGGGTACTTACCAATTCTGGATTTGATCTGTATACAAGATATTGATTAAAAAGAATACCGCTCTCCTTCATGGTCACTTGGAATTGGGCAATGATCATGAAGCATCCGTCATTCGGAGGGCGTTTAAAGCGTCGGTTCCCGTGTACAGAAGTCACAACTTGACATGTACATCGCAGTCAGGTCGAATAAGAGTAGGGTGTAAAACCCATGACTGTTCCCATCCGCCCCAGCATCAAATAGCAGGCCATGTTAGTAGCGTCAGTAGAATGGGATACACGCGGCCCGGATTCAGGACACTAGCTGAACAAATCCTGACACCACCACAAAGCCATTACCATACTTGTGGATACGAAGAAAACAAAAAATGTGATAGCAGGACCATGGGATACATGTTAAATGTGCTAATTGTAACCGAGCATAAATGAGCAGAAGCCTATCAAGTGATGGTATGCAAAGAGGACATGTTTGTGAACCCTTTTAATTTACAATGAAAATACTATGAAAACAAATTACTTGGTAAAAAAATGTTGGTAATTAAGAACAGGGGTTCTCAAACCACTAGTCTTGCCCTCTTTGTGAATCAAAAATGTGTAACATTTGAATGATGGGATTAAAAGGTCATATAGAGTCAAGGTTGTCATTGTCTGAAACACACCAGAGTCAGTGGCTTTTGCTGACCAAGCTAGGCTGACCAATCGACTCAATTGTTTAGGCAGAAGCGAAACAAATTAGAAACTTCTAACCAAATGCCAAAATGCCCCTTTAATTAGCAATACATGAGCTTTAACCCAATCTATGGTGTAACAACACATATAGGGTGCAACCGCTGACTATGACCCAAAGATAGGGTCACAAGCACGGACCTCTTACAGGGATAGCGGGGTCGAAGTCGCAAGTGAAAACAACAGAAGTTGATTTTCAGCATTAGCGATATGGCGGGAAACAAGTCATACATCTGTGGTGAACATATTCTTACACAGAAAAAAATTTTTTTTTTTTTCTTTTTTTTATGTTATACAAATTCCGTTAACTTTGACAATAAAGTGAAGCCCCATTGTGCAGGCAAAATGCAACTTCCTGTGGTTTTTCAATCGGCGACTATTCAAGGGTGCGCCAGCCCGCTATTCATGTGTTGTAGAGGTCAGTGATCACAAGTCAGTGGGTGAGTGATTCTTCTAGTGAATTTGGTTTCCAATGGCAGGGACCTTTTGAATCCAATCTATTAAAGATCTACCAAAAAGAGTCAAAATATTTGAAAATTGCGGAATAGCTTAAAAGTGAAGGTAAGGTCTGTAGAATTATCAATAAGTTTTTTTTCCAACTGAAGAATGACAGAAAAGGAAGAAAAGAGCAGTGTTCAAACATATGACTCTCCATTCAATTATGGTAGTAAGGGAGTGTCCGTACGGCCCGTAATATCTAAATGTCCAATTCTGTCCTTATACTAGCATAAATTAGTCTTGCAAACTTGTAGGGGATGTTAGTGTACCTACTTGTTGCAAACATGCAAAAATCTCGGTTTTGATATTTGGAGATTTATGATTTCCCCACATCACTGATAGTGCCTTTTAAAACCTGATATGGTTTGGGCAGTGGATCTTTGACCAAGATTGGTGATTGATCTAGCAATTTATCTGTGGACAGAATAAATTCACTTAGATTTTCAAAGAATACCCTTAAAAGTTAAGTGTATAAAGTCTTGTGCACTCCGTTTGTGTATTAAGGAAGGGGGAAGTCAACATGTGGCACCCCTGGAAACCCACTTGGGCAGTGCGAATTTTTTAAAAAAAACTCTGGTCCTGATGGGGTACATCAACACGACACCCTCCTAACAGGGAAAAAAAATGAAACTCAGTTATACGGTATTCAAATGGCGGTCAAAAAAAGATTTTGCAACACGCCCCAATTCTCTCGCCAAAAATGAAACGCATTTCCTGAAGGACTTCCATAAAATTTAGCTCAAATAGGAAATCATCAATACATTTTACAGCCGAATAAAAAAAATCTTAAACAAAGTTTATTCGAGTACGATTTAAGGGCCAAAACCAAATTATGAATAGTGCCACCAAAATGATAATTACGTAATTAGCATAATAACGAACATGGTACAGACACCACACATGTAGGCACACACTGTGTGGCACACACCTACGGCATGATGACAGCAGCGAGGAGACGGGACAGCCAGGAATACATTACACTGACACACCACCTACGGGACACCAACACACTACACACACACACCTACACACACACACACAGAGGAAATGTGGTAGTGGATCAGTGGAAATTCCAGACATTATCGCACGGTCGGAGGACCGTTTGCTTTTGCTTATGTTTTAACCCGCCGAAGTATAAACCCAATAGGATTGCATGGACAAACAAATACAGGTGGGCCGTTCTAGACGGTAGATTTAGGAACTGCTGTGATTAGTTTTGACGAAAAAGATTTGTATTATAGATTCCGTATAGGTAAAGATAAAAGTAGCGAATGTGCATTGTAGTTATTGTCTTCAAGATTCAAAGAGTTACGACGTGTTACAAATCATGCAATCTCTACATTAGTTTTGCATGCGAAACAAGTGTACAATCCATATAGGTTTCTGTTTCACCTGGACGTTACGGCGTATAGCCACTGACTAGTGATAGATGGGCGTAGTATACAATTAGGTAGGGCATTTCGTGCTTGGGAAGTTGACCTGCGCTGATATTCGCTGGTGCCCTCAACTCTTTGGCACGTATAAACCATCGAGTTCTAAACTAGCTGCAAAGCGCTATGATCGGGCAAGGTACCAGTCTAAAGTCCGAAACATTGTGTACTGGTATACACTAATTATACTGCAAACATAGGCCAAAACACTTCAGATGAAAAACTTGGATCTACGCTAAATTCAAGTTCTTTGTGTCAATATGTGACATAAAAGTCCTTGCTAAAATACAAACTACACTGAAGTAAGTGAGGCCAAAACAACGTAATAGGAGCTATGTGTATAAAATGATCGTATGATGACAAAGTCAGTAAGTCCCATGACATTGAAATGACATAAGATGGTACAAAATGAGGAGAGTGTCGTAATCTTCCCTGGTCATTAGCGGATATGTCTCGGTATTGAGGCCGAGATTCATTTGTCGTCATTTACTCAAAAATATATAAAAAAAATAAAGACCACAACGGAAAAAACGCTAGCAGAAATAAGGAATCATTCTTAGTGTATTTGTTAAGCATTTATTTCAGGTTCGTGCAAAATTGGTACTCTCTTGTTTTACAAGTTAAGGGTGAATTGCACGTGAATGCGGTGTATAAAAATTGTTTGGCAATAGTAATAATGTATTAATATCACACACACACTGTAAAATAAACAGTGCAATTTAAAAGCCAAACTACTGTAAAAATGAAATGAAAATACAGGATCGTATTTCTTTCCCATCGGTGCCTCGAAAATCCGGATGGGGCGGTCACTCTAACATATGACGTATCGGTACCGCATATCCTCTGCCAACATTAGCCCGGCTATCAGCTATGCGACATTGTGGGAAAAGGGGTTTGTTTATTTGTGGTGCCATAATTTACTAAAAAAATATCATAGAAAAAATTACACATGATAAAACAACAGCAGTGGTAAAAATTAAAAGTGTTTTAAAATTGGGGGGTTTTTCTAGTTTTTTTTTTTTATTAATTTTTGCAACATGACTGCGAAACCCTGACCCTATCTCTTAAAATGGAAAAGATTGAATGGTGAGGGGAAAGTCCAAATTAAAATTCGAGGAGAGAAAGGCAGTCGTAAAAGCTCTTAAGATCGAAAATTCAAACCCAAATTCGAATTGTAGACGTTCCCTCGACTCCATCTTTTAGATTGATTTTTCAACTTTGGTTTAATGAGAGTACGCAGGCAGGGGGGAAATTCCACAAAAGGGCCGAAAAAGGTCCACCTTATTGCTGTTTTGTGGATGAAGAGGTCCAAAAAGTGAGAGAAATTTTGCAAGTAAGCCCTGTTAGGGTTGATGAGCTGTTCAAAAAAGGGGACCGGGGGTTGATTCACTTATACCAAGAAAGGTCTCCACTTTGTTCATCTCGGTGTTCCCGCCCCCTCCCAAAAAAAAGTAATTCCTGCGTATGGCCCTGCCTCGAGCAAAGGGCAGGCCTATATTTACATAGTAGATCCTATTAATGATTATCTCATTACAAATTATTGTTTGAATCATTGGCCAGCCCACGCCAGGGCACGTAGCCAGTTACATCTGTAGGCCGCATTGTGTTTCGGATGGGGCAAAAACGCGGTCAGGGAAAGGTCAGTCCGACCAAGGAAAAAAATCGCCACGATGGAGGGTAGCGTCAAAACGGCCTGGCTTTTGCCTAAAAGTTCCAATTTTGCCGCAATTTCTTCCAGGGGGTACTCTGCACCACCCGCATTTCCCCATGGATTGAGTCTACTTAGGGGCCAACTTTTCTCCGACCCCATCACGCAACTGATTGGGTCTTTGGGAGTGGAGTTCTTTGGCTGGCCATGTTTGGAAGTAAATTTCCTCCTGGCTCATTAATAGCTAATGTTTGGGGAAATCTGATAGCTCCTGACGCAACAAACGTTTAAGTGCAGATTGAGGCATAGTGAAGTGTGGAATTTTTGACAGCGAAAAAGCAAATAGGTCCTACAGGAGATGGCTTTGGAGAAAATATTGTAATGTTCGCTGAATTTTGCATGATGTAATAGATGATCAACCGGTTTATTGACCACCGCTCCCACTCAAATTCAGCTAGCGGTTCCTTTTGCAGTAATTTTCCCGGGCTTCATAATAGCTCATGTTGAGAGAGGGTGCCTAAATCTTGACAGCTCTTGATTTAACACATGTGAGGCTATAAAGACAAATAATGGAGAAGGCCTGGAGAAAATTGTAAATGTCTCTGCAAATATGGCGTTAATGGAAGATGTTCAACCCGGTTAGTGAGCGCTCTCCATTAAAAATCGCTAGCGTTGCGAGAACGCAGGCAACCGCAGTGATTGTATTTCGGCCAGTCACCATGTCACTGTTTTTTGGCAACGGTAAACTTTGGAGACGATCGAAAATGGTGGTTGTGCACTTGTGTAACGGTAATATATAGCAATAGCGAACGGGAGACCAATTCAAATTTAAAGGGAGCACTTGGTGAGCCTCACCTCATCCCCCCCCCCGCCCACATTGCCACATTAGTATCATCAAAAAATCAGTCAATCTTGGTTCCATAACGTTAGCCTATGGGATTTGTGATGAATTTCAACATTTTCAAAAATTAAATTTATACAGTTTTTATTTAAATTTACTTACACATCCTATTCAGCAGTGATAGTTGTTTTTCTTGCTAATAGTGCTTTAAAGTGTAATTTTGTGATTTGGATCAGAGAAATTAATGATTTCTCTCCCCATTGTGAATTTGTCGCTCTCAAGGGTGCAAAATTTCTTCAACATTTTGATGTTTTGGTAGCAAGTTTGTGTGTGTTCCTTTAAATGCAATATGGCTTTTTGATCTTTATTTAAATCTAGTATGTTAAAGTTTTTAATATGAACCATGTTTCATTGACATGCGTATAACCTGCCACACAAACCTGATTCATTAACAGTTGACCGTGGCACTTCCTTTTTAAAGAATTTTTATTTTCAATGAGAAAGAAATGATTTGTGATTTTTTTACAGGGCCGGGGTAGAGGATTATACTATTAGCATTCACTTATGTCAAATCTATTGATAGGGTGCAATGCACTGGATTATTATGCAGAAAATACACAAGTTTACAATCTGAGATAAAACCATTTTATGGTTGTGTACACCAACAGATATGGGTTTGTACTTGCTAAGTCTGTGGCACCCTCACATGCCAGACCTGACTACCCAACTAAGGGTCAAACATTAGACTTGCAAATGCATCAAGACTAGGCATTATTAACATAGACACTAGGACAAGTGATGCCTGCATGCCAAAAATGCCTAGAATTGTCACTATTGAATCGGGGCAAAAATACAAAAAATACCCCAAACCCAATTTGACTCAAAATTTTCAAAAATTTGTTCATAGAAAGCTCAGCAATTTCAAAACTTGCATAACTGTGATTTTCACAAGAATTGAACAAGGTACAAAAGACTAGTTTCTATGTTAGTGGCTGCCCTTGACAGAAATCTTCCTACTTATGGCAAAATCCTATCTATTGATAGGCTGAAAACTGGCTTCACTTTGAGTGTACGGGCCTGCCTTCCTATTCAGTTATCAATATTGAGGCATTCTCAACGCAATTTAGTTGCTCTAATGCACATACACCTGATACGATATTGTAATTGCATCTATGTTGAAAAGTCTGACTTACAAATCTGCCATGATACTAAAATTAAGTACTAATGATAAGGAAGACACCTCAAAGTACTAAGCTTTGTGTTGATTGCATGCAAGCAATACAGAACTTGAAGCTGCTATAGTTTTGAAAAATATGTGATCAGTCAAGAAACTGGACTTAAAGCTGCAGTTTGTTGAAAATGAGAAGACTATACTCGCAAAAAGAGTTAGCTCGCCTCACACCAAAGCTAATGAGACTTTACAAAAGAGCTCATTCCATTCTCCAATCAAGTCTTCAGTCTACGATAAAGCTACTACTAGTATGACGTGTTAAAAATCACATTTCAATAATTAGATTCTTGATCTGAGCAACCAATCAAATCAACATCAGCAGTGGCTAGCGGAAAAATACACTACAGGTTGAATTTTTATTAAAATGTGGAAACAAAAAGCATGAAGAAGATGATGACAGATGAAAAAACGTCCAACTACCAGTATCCGAATATTACCTCTCAGGCACTGTTTGGAAAATGTAATGGATGCTTCAAAAAATGTGTCCTCAACTGAAAAAGTACAAACACAACTTGAAGCAGTAGAGCAGTACGGTAGCGAAGAGATCCTGACATCGCTGAGTCGAAGAACCAAACAGTGGTTGTTCCTAAAACAAGCTTCAACAATCGTGCATTGTAGACGCAACATCTTACCTCAATGACTGATGACACCACTTAATTTGAAGTTGCATACAGGTGTAACAAAGAAGAGTTGAACAGTCTAAATAAGAAACCACACAAAATATTTTGTATGGTTATTTGAAGTTTATTGGAGCATGTGGAGTTACAATTAATCTCACAAGTGATTTTAATGATATCATTCAAACTGGTTGATCTTCATACAAATATAGAAAGCCTAACTCCCTTTCAAATAAAAAGGGATTAGTTGCTAATGTTACACACATATACAATGTGGCATCACTTACACACACCTATGAACCGGCAACCCTCAACTCCACACTTCTCCACAAATGACTAAACGAATAAAACTGAATCATTTACTGTTGTCACAAGCAAGTCTCAAGACTCCATTTATAAACCCCGAATATTGTAATATGCTAAAGGCCTAGTGCTATCAAATTGTAGACCAAATCACAAAAATTTTCTTAATTTGAGGCACACTTAAAATGTTTAGGCCCCTCTGTTGACCTCAAAACATATCATGTCCCTCTGTTTGCTTTGAGGAAGATTATGGTTTTTGGAAATCACCTTTGGTCCCTATAATTTTAACCATATAACTCATACATTTCAGTTAGTCCTATTATTACCACAAAAAATTATTTAGCTAAAAACTGCTGAGTTTTCTTCAAAGACATTCAACTTTTCTTTGAGAAAATATGGAACTTTAGGGCAAATGGAAAAGTTGCTGGTAGCTGGAAAACTTAAGTTATGCTGGTAGCTGAAAACTTGGAATTGACTTTGTTTGGCCTAATATTTCTTGAATGTACAGCGTTTTTGTAGTCATAATTTTTTTATATTATACTTTAACACTTGTCAGCTATGTGTAGAATGCTTTTTGCAAAAGCATCCAGTATTGTTACCAGATTGAATGACGCCAACACAATATACACAACAAGGCGACTCGTATTTACGGCTATGCGTAAAATATGTCCCCGCCGAATGTTCCAATCACTAACATGCGATAATGCAACTACAACACCCCACCCCCTCCCCATACCACGCAAACCCCACCCTCCCCACAACCACCCCTTCGCAAAACCCCGCTCCGTCGCCCCTACCTAATACCCCGCAACACCATCCCCTCCCCAACAGCCCAAACGCCCAACACCGCGCAACACCCCACCCACCATTCCAACACCCAACCTCCTCCCCACACCCTCAACAACCCCAACCCCGCACCCCACCCCAATACCCGTAACACGCCTCCCCTTCTCCCCAACACCCACTCATGCTCCCAACACCCCGACCCACCCCACCTCCCCCACCTCCGCTCATACCCACACCCTCCCCCCACCCTCCCCCTGCCACAGCCATTCAATGCCCCTCCAATAGCTGCATTGGCGCCCTCCCAACACATGCACCCCGCCACGCCCTCGGCTCCCCAACACCCCCCAACACCTGCCACCCCCACCCCCTCCCCAACACTTTCGCACACACCACCCCCTCCCCAAAATTTAACTTCTTCCCACCCCCTCCCCTATGGCATAGTAGTCTCGAGTACGAAAGACTTTCCATATCCGACGTACCGTTTCAGATATACAGCAATTATGCATATTTAATTAGCAGCATTTGCATACCTACCCCTCATAGATCACGATACTTTCCATATTGCACAAAAGTGTGCACCCTGGATATCTTTCAGGCAGCGCAGAAATTTTTTGAATATCCTATGTACCGTTTGAAAAATATAGAATTTACCTGAATTTTTGCCATATTAATTAGTCTCATTTGCATACTCATTTTACCCGAAATAAGGCCCAAAATGCTAGCAAGGTGGAGAACTCTTTCATCCCCATTCCGTCCACCAAGTGACATCATTATACGCCTTTACGAACCTATACGCCTTACAGACTCCAGAAAACTTGTACAAAAGCCGTGCAGAACATTTTTCATAAATTATGCAAGTAATACTAAATTTAGCTATTTTATCTCCCAAAATCTAATCACTAAGAACTCATCCACCCCCGCTTCTTCCACCAAGTTGCATCAATTGTCGCCCTTACGAACTCCAGATAAATTGTGTACACATGGGTTTAAAACATTTTATCACGGACGGACGCCGGACGCTGCTTCCTTTGCATAGCCCCGTTCCGACCGGTTCAGTCGGGTACAATAACTAGTTTTGGATTCTTCGTATCTGTAGAGTTTTTGGGTAACTCTGGACGTAGAGCGCAAACCAAGACCACATGTTAAGAAGGCATACTTTTTCTTGAAAATTGGGATATGAAATGTTTGACATAAGTGACAAAGGGTTTAGGAGGGAGGAACACTTGGTACCATGAGAAAAGGTCCAAACTATCTAATCAATTGGGGGATGACAGTCTCAGTAAACCAACCGAAATGGGGTCGAACTATAAAAATAATCAACAAAATTAAAACTATATGTTGGCTAACATTGTTAAATTGATACTTGAGTGGGAGGGAGTGGAAGGAGAAAATAGCTAAGTCTTCCAATCGGGTTATAGGAGTGTAAAAAACAAAAGAACATTTTTCAAAGGCCACTACTTTCCATATTTTTAACAGGAATTGTTTTGAAAAAACAATGGACCAAATATAACTTGTGTGTTTTCGACATTCCCTAACAAATATTTGAAATAATAATTCTTGTTCACAATATTTAAAATTTTGGGAAATATTTGTGTTTTTGTGTTTTTTGATTTTTTAAATTGTACTTAATATTTGCATATAGAAGTCCATTGATGCAAATGAGGTATTCCATTCATTCCGTTAATTTCTACTGGGCACAACGTCACAACAGCGCATGACAGAATCAATGTAATACCTCATTTGCATCCATGGGACTTCTATATGAACGTCTACCTGCCATGATCTGTGGTCTTATTTCTTCTATCGGCAGGCTTTGACCCATAACTTGGTAAAATGTATTGAACAAGGCTATATTATAAGGAAACCTGCGTTTGATTTCATTGAAGAAAGACAAAGGCAGTGGTAGTATGGTCTATACAGGAATACTGTTGTTTACATCATCTTGGCCATTTTCCCATTTTATGCTACATATATTAGTAAGCTTTCACCCTATCATCCTCCTTCTGCTGCGGAGCAGGCGATTCCAAGACTTCTCCATGCACATCTATTTTGTAAGTGCGTATCTGCTCAGCTTGTTCATGTCATATCATCGGACACAAAACACCATTTGAAGCTGCACTTCAGAGGGTGTTATGTGTCAATCCCACAATCACAGTTTTGAGAAATTCCACCTCAATAGGGTCATGTGATCCCATAAAAATCCTATTCTTAACACAAAAAACCCTGACTTTAAACTCATTTTACCCACAGAGTGTTAGTACTTAAGGGATTTTTAATATGATTATTAATGTTCTTGTGGTTTCATTAAAACTTTTGACACTTTTTACCCTAAGTACGACATGTTTAGTACAGTACAGTATAGGCACATTGCAATGCATCATAGGGATTGATTTAAAACACCCTCTGGCTTCACTTCAAGCTACAAGAAGTACAACAGTTGACTAAAAAAGAAAACCAACGCTGTCATACGCCTGAAGGAGTTTCTGGGTGTTACACAATCAATAAAAGCAGCATGGGGATGGGAGAGATGTTTACAGCCTGATACACATATCACGAGATGATGAAAATTGCTACAGATCTTTTCTTCTGTGCAAAAAATCTCTATGGCTCAGTTGAAACGTCACCTCTTTTGAAGTTTTTATGCAGTGCCCCGCTAACCTTCAAGCCTGTGGTTCTTTATCGTGGGAGAGTGTGGTCTAGGGGTGGAGGTGCTTGCCTGTGGCGCAAATATACCAAACAAAAATCCCGGTTCGAATCCCCGGTGGGGTCACTTTCTGGGATTTACTCCCGGGTGCTCATTCTGGATTTAATCTGTATAACGAGGTCTATTGATTAAAGACAGAATCCCGCTCTCCGCCAGGATTTCACATGTGGACTTTGGCAAATGAATCATGAAAGCATCCGTCCTTGCGGAGGGGACGTTAAGCCGGCGGCATCCGGTTACAGAGAGTCACAATGTACATGTACAATCGCCCGTCAGTGTCGAATTAGAGTAGGGTATACACCCCTGACTGATTTCCCATTCCGCCCCAGTCTAAAAAAGAAAAAAACTCGGGCAGTTATATCGTTCGTATAATAGATACACGCTGCCCGGGCCGGATCCGCTTACACACAGTGATAAATCCTGACAACCACTCAAGCCATTACGAATGACTTGTGGACACGCTAGAAGAAGATTATAGAATATTGTGCCGTTTAAGATACTCTAAAGGTGTTGCTGGGCAACAAAGATACATGACTTCGCAAAATTGCAGACCTCATTGCATTCACCAAGTCTTGTGTCTCACAAACCTACCAAGCCATTATCAAAAGTTTTTCATTCATTGTGCAGCTCATAAAATCTGCCCCTCCGTCACTGGGTGTCTATCTTACCAGTTGATATCTATACAGCCTGTCTAAAAAAAGTGGTAACAATCAGAAACAAAATTGGTTAAATGAAATTTCAAAATAAGTCATGTCTTATTGGCATAATATTAAAGACAAAGACCAGAGCTGTCCAATGGTGATTTGATTTCAACTTATTTCTTTTGTCATCCAAATATAATCAATTTAGTGCGATATACAAATCGATTTGTCCAACGCTTTTATGCATGTCAGATTTGCTGCGCCCATTTATGCCAATGCTGCCTGAAGCTCAAAACAAAAGATTTCAAACTTTACAAGAGAACAAAACATAGATCAAGTAAACAAACAAGTCTAGTTTTATCGACACGAGATTTTAATAGTCAACATCCTGTTAAAAGATTAATTTTTGCGCGTAATTTTTGCGTATTCACAATTTTAAAATTTTTTGCTTGTTTTTTAAAATTCGTCTTCTTTTCAAGCTATCCTACATAGACCTCCCAACAAAAAAACAAAAAATAAACATTTTCGCGGGTTTTTAAATTTCGCGCTAGGCTCAACGTCACAAAAGAAATCGAAAATTAATGTAGCGCGAAATTTCCACTTTTACAGTAATCCTTCAATGATAAATATCTTCTTTTTTTCTACTAATAAAAAATAACAAATATTTATTGCACGTCAATGAAATGGAATTTTGGAATTTATTACAAAATTGGTATCTGTTTTAAAATCATGCCGAAGGAACGTAGCAACCAAAAGAAGCACTCCACATCCAAAGAAATGGTTTAAAAATATTGCACTATCTTTGTGCATTTACTAATTGTTGAAGTCAATAAAAATTTGAATTTGGAAGCAAAGTATCAAAGTGTTGGTAGAAATTTGCGTTTCATGATACGTTTCATGCGTTTCAAGATAATAAAAACTCTCTCCTCCAGGTTGCTGTATGCCGGCTGTACGCTCATGTTCTCTTCTAACAAACAAAAGTATGGCGAATGTTATTCACTTTATCTTAAAAGCCAGAACTTACTGATCATAACTTCCGCCATTACGTAACTTTTAGAGTTTCTTTATGAAGTTAATCCCTTTTTAAAGATTTTCATAGCTGTTCAAGTGTGAATAAACTTATGTTTAACAAATTCGTTCACCGTTTTCACTCAACCAGAAAGTGGCACAAACTTGATTTTTGTGTTCCGCAGTAAACTAGAGTTATCTCTTGATTGAAACAAGCAAATGAGATGAAACAAAAAATTCTGGAAAGCCTGGTCTTTTCTCTTTAATGTGATGTACAACACCACTTACTTGTATTGAGGTATAATATTGAAAAAAATTGGGTTTTGATTGTACTATTTTTTTAGACAGGCTGTAATTACAGTGCCTACACGAGTTATTGCTCTTATGTAATTATTTAGTGGAAAAGAAGTCGCACTCCATTTTGCCATTAAGTCATACAAAATAGGAAATAACCTTCAGCATTCTGGGAGCAATACAAATGCCATCCTCAGCCAAGTGTTTTTTTCCATGGTAGATATTGTGCAGGGTCCATTGACCATGCTGTTTGTTTCACTACTTCCAATCCATCCAAAGCTCCAGGAAATGGCTGCTGCCACAAATGCCTTGGAAGACCATCACGATTTCCAACATTGGTCATGTTTTATGAGATGCACACCCAGAATGAAGAAGCAAGAATGTATGTTGATGAATAAAACTGAACTGATAAGAGAAGCAATGAAATGTCTTACTAAATCAGCAAATGCAGAGAGGTCCTCAAAGCTCCAATCAAAATGTTGAAGATACCCCCTCAACAAGTTCTGGCACTTCTTTTCGGCCTGTAACAAGCTTAACAGCAAGAAATATTCTGAGTGATCAGGGAATGTATTATGTTGATGAATAAAACTGAACTGATAAGAGAAGCAATGAAATGTCTTACTAAATCAGCAAATGCAGAGAGGTCCTCAAAGCTCCAATCAAAATGTTGAAGATACCCCCTCAACAAGTTCTGGCACTTCTTTTCGGCCTGTAACAGGCTTAACAGCAAGAAATATTCTGAGTGATCAGGGAATGTATTATGTTGATGAATAAAACTAAATCAGCAAATGCAGAGAGGTCCTCAAAGCTCCAATCAAAATGTTGAAGATACCCCCATCAACAAGTTCTGGCACTTCGAATTCTTTTCGGCCTGTAACATGCACATCAGCAAGAAATATTCTGAGTGATCAGGGAATGTATGAATGGTACAGAACCACTTGATGCCTCTGAAGCACATACATCTACAAGTTCTTCTCTTGATCCAACAACCCCAACAACAGAAAGACCTGATCCTTCAATCAAAAGAGTCCCATGATTGTCATCTTCATCTGGAGTACTTTCGCCAAAGTGTTTGGATGGGCCTGATGGGACAACTTACATCTTGGGAGGTGTAGATGAGGTGTAAATCGATTAGTTCATCCATAAGAAGTGTACACTGAATGTCTTCATGAAATTTAAATGTATAAAAAAACTAATGATGATAGAGGGTGGATGTTGTGCATTGCCCTTCTCAAGTGGGAATTCACTGTAGAAGATCTTCAAACAAAAAATGTAACAGGTATTACAAAGAGTGCTAATCACAAAGAAAAAAATCACAATGGGAAAAGCTTGATCAAACACAGCTAAAGGCAATTTTTAACCAAGCCTCAATGCAGTTTCCTGGGTTTGCAGACATATCTACTGAGACAAAATGCAAAGCTGTAATTGCCATACAGGGTGCATGTAAGCATACAAGAAACGCCCATAAATCAAACCAATTGATCAGTTGATTTGATGTGGATAACATTAACATTTTAACACACAAGTTCTTCTCTTGATCCAACAACCCCAAAGACAGAAGAACCCGATCCTCCAATCCAAACAGTCACACGATCTTCATTTGAGTACTTTTACCATGGTGTTGGATCTGCCTGATGGGAAAACTTGCATCTTGGGAGGTGTAGATGGATTAGTTCATCCATGAGAAGTCTACATTGAATGTCTTCATGAATGTACAAAAAGATTAACGATGATGTTGTGCATTGCCCTTCTCAGGTGGGAATTCACCGTAGATGATCTTCAAACAAAAAATCTAACAGGAATTACAAAGAGTGCTGATCGCAGGGTTGGTACATTTAATGCACCCACTTTGCCTGGTCCCAGTTTAATTTAGCAGCCTTGACGGAATAAAGTGCAGGTGATACTGTACTTTATTCCGTCAAGGCTGCTGATTCAACTGGGAGCAGACCCAAGTGGGTGCAGTAAATGTACCAACCCCTTATCGCAAGACATTTGCAATGGCGAAAGTTTTATCAAACAACTAAAGGCAACTTTTTAACCAAGCCTCAATGCAGTTTCCTGGGTTTGCGATGCAGACTTTACTGATATGAAATGCAAACGGTAACATGCATACCAGCATGCATGCAAGCATATAATGAAACGCCTATAAAACCGAAGCCAATGATCAGTTGATTGATGGGGAAAATTAAAACATTTTAACAACACAAGTATCTCTGTTCCTAAACCCCGACAGAATTAGAACCCGATCCTCTGATCCAAACAGTCACACGATCTTCATTTGAGTATTTTCACCAAGGTGTTGGATGGGCGGATGGGACAACTTACATCTGGGAGGATGTGATGGATAGTTCATCCATGAGAGTGTACATGAATGGCTTGCATGAAATCAAATGCATAAAAAGACTACTGATGAAGATTGAGGGCAGCTTTTGTACATTGCACTTTCAGGTGGGATTCACCCCATAAGAAATCAAACAAAAAATGATAACAAGGATCCAAAGGTGCTGATACGCAAAGAAGAAAATTGCAATGGGAAAAGCTTAATCAAACACAGTTAAAGGCAATTTTTAACCACGCTTGAAGCCGTTTCCTGGATTTGCAGATAAAATATACTGAGAAAAAATGCAAAACTGTAATGCATACTGAAGGCACGCAAGCTATGGAAAAAGCTCATCAAAACAATTATTGATGTGGATGAAATTAATGTGTGAATCATTCTATTAAGAAAGTATAAGCCTAATATAATTAGAAAACGGATGGTGATGGTATGTAATTAAACTTGAAACCTTACCGCTTTTTGATAATACTACATAAAAGTAATCTTCAAAATGCACTGTTAGTGAAGCAAAAGCAGCCGATGATGGAGAAACGCCAGTACAACCAATCACTCTTCCTTCCACTGGCGTTGAAGGAGCTAGCCCAAATCATCAGACGAAACTGGCGCGAGATAATGCACCAGGATTTTTTTCTGACTTGAAAAGGGTGTCGATGCCAAGGAAACACTGTTGCGATCTGCAAGACATGTTGGGATGGTAAAGTCACCAAGAAGACTGGCCCGGGGGGAACAAACTCATTCCAATAACTCCGATTTAGCCAGCTGAAAAGGAGCAACCGGGACCACTTGCAAATGATGGAGGGGGAACACTCTCCGAGAGAAGAAGAAAACCATTGGCCACGTACTTGATAGGCAACTTCAAGAAGAAGGGCGCAAGTTCTCTTTGTGAAGCAGAAATGCGGTCATGCTCTTCCTTGCTAAAATGCTACTCTCACGACACTTCAACAAGCTGTTACTTACAGGTAAGATGTTAAAGTCTAAGCAGTTGTGCCGGTAAACATTGACTAGACGATGTTTCCATTTAATCTTTACTATATATTTTTAATAATAATAAATAACATTTTAATTTATAATGCGCTTCCGACGGGTACAAAGCGCAGAGTATGACGATGAAAAGTAAACAACATGGGAAAATAAAGCAAAGATATAAACCTAAGGATACAAATGATCTTGAGCATAGATTTGACATGGACATTTGAATTAGCAGCATTCTGAATTGAAAAATTGGCAAAACAATTCCACAGATGGGACTGACAATGAAAGGCTCTGTCCCCAGCACATTTTTCTGGTACGAGCACCAAGAGGTGAACAATACCATAAGGAGCGAGGATTCTATAGAGCCCTGAGAGAGAGTTTGCACACACAAGGCAGGATGTGCAGATATTGGGGACGAGAGATCCTAGAGACTTTAAACATACACTAATGTCTTATAAATGATCCTTTCCCTGAACGGTAGCCAACATTGTTTCAAGAGAGGAGTAGCAGATTCAAATTTGCGCTTGCAACCATATGAGCGTGCCACATTGTTTTGCACCTTTCTGCAAGCGACTGAGATCTCTCTAGATATACCATTTAATAAACATATTGCAATAATCAGTTTTGAAGTTACAAGCGCTCTAACTGTATTATGACAGGTTTCATAGTCAATATACGAAACGGATTCGGTTGAGGTTTTTATCAGCAATTAACGATCTACCTATTGAGTTGACAGGATCGACATAGACATCTGAGATCAAAAACAACCCAGAGGTTTCGAAACAGACTTAGACGGAAATATATCAGAATCGCCAGAAGAGGAATGATATTTTACAGTTTCTCTGATTGAATAGGAGATGCAGCAAAGGAATTTTCGTCTTGTCTGTAGTCAACCTGAGTTTTTCTCAGTATCCAGTGCGGATGAATGTCAGCTACACATCATCGAAGCTTAAAGAGAGCACATTGGACATCTCCAGGACGATTGGGATCAGGAATAAAAATTCTTTCTTTTTATTAAAAAAACAAACACGACAAATGATTTTGGTCCTATTTTCATTGAGTGCATCCTTTTGTTTAAAATGTACCGATTTTAAATTTCAAGTTAAAAAAAGTGGGTGGATTTTCTTGTTGTGTTAGAGAAGCTTTTTGGATTTTGATATTAATATCATTTACAGGTCATGGGTCCGTGGCGGTCAAATGTGTGGACAGGCGGGGATTGCGGTCACATTTACCAGTGCATAAGCGTGGATTAGCCACTGTGTGTATTATTACCTGGTACAAAGTTGATCTATAAAATTTTGTGTCAAAAATTTCCATGTATTTGTTTAACACAGAAGTTGAACGGGCCGTCCACCTTCGACAAGAGCACAAGGTGGTCTCAACCACAATGTCCCCCGCCCAGTGCAGTAGGTAAAGAACAAGAACGCAACAATTTACGGAAACTCAGGAAGATTGTTATGGAAATAAGTGGTTCCTGAAACAATAAGGCTCTTCCATTGACATGACCTTCAAATTTTCGGCACTGAATGTTGACCACATGCACCACATGTCTTCATCTTCATATCAGCCAATATAGTGCAAACTCAATTTCTGAAGTCCAAGCCACGGGTGAGTGGGCTGTGTGCAGTCTAGTCAGCCTGTAGGGCCACTTTCATTAAAATGATTTCTATGAGGGACTCTGAAAGGTAGACTGAGGAAGGAGATTCCAATCCATGCACGGTGCGGGGGGAAAATAAAACATCCTGTGGTAGTCTTTAGAAGAATGTGGAATGCCTATGAATTCTCCACGACGGTTGGTTTGTGAAAGATTTTGGATATGAGGGTACACCGGGCACAAAAAAGTATATCGGCATGTTTTTCGATCAGTATTGTGATCAAAGTCAGACCGTTTTGAAAGTTTTCAAATATACAGTTTCTTTGCCTAGGTGTGCTCTTTCATTTAACACCTCCCTTGTAAAAAAGCGTGCAGAAATGCGAGATAGACGCCACGAAAAAGACGCAAAACCCCAAACACCAAAAAGTTGCCAGTTTTGATTTTTTTAATGGGCTTGCAGTGTACTGCGGACACGAACCCCGTGTACCCACTCCTATCAATATTGCAAGTAGGCGTTCTCGTTCATCAGTCGGAAAACTTCTCTGTGTAAAATCAATACATACAGTATTAGTGCGTTGTTTACCACACAGTACCCATGAATATCCAAAAAAACTGCAACTTTCAAGTTGGTTTTGGGGGTTTGCGTCTTTCGGGCGTTCTATCTCAGCCAGTTCTGCAACGCTTTTCTACAAACCAGGTATTAACTGAAAAGAGCAAGGACCGAGGCACAAACAAAATGTATATTTCAAAAACTTTCCAAATGGTCTGAATTTGGCACAGTCTGATCCAAAACCTGCCGACCCGATCTTTCTGTGCCAGGTGTAGTTGAAGCATTAATGGCTATGTGATGATTATAGATTTGGTAAAAACATAGCAAGTCTTGCCAGTCTACGCCTCTCAGCCAGTTTTCCACTCAAGCCCTGTAGCATAGCATCAATGCCTTGATGTGCGAGTGTAGCGATGAAGGGCGAACCTTGCTGCACGACGTTGTACCATTTCGAATTTTCGATTCTGGGTGCTAGGGTAAGGATTCCCAGACGGTGCTACTTGTCTCCAAGATGGGTCTTACAAGAGATTGTAAGCCTGTTGTTGACAGTGGTGTCTCTGAGGTTGATGTTACGATGCCGAAAAATTAGGGTGTTGGTTGCGGTTGCCTTTAAAGTAACTTGATCAATGTGCTTGTTCCAGCAAAAATCATGAGATATGGTTACCCCCAGGTATTTGGTGTGTTGAACATGTTTAAGCTGCTGGCCATGAAGGGTGTAATTGAACAGCAAGGGATTTCTTTTACGAGTAATGCTAATGATGTGATGTCCTACCACATGATTAGTGATTTGACCTTGAATGACCCCCACATGACCTTCAAAAATTTTGGCATTGAATGTTGACCACATTCACTAGATTTCATGATCATACAATGTGCAAGGATTTGACCTTGAATGACCCTGCATGACCTTGAATGACCTTCAAAAGTTTTGGCAGTGAATGTTGACCACACCCACCAATTTTCACCCTCCTACCGCATATTTATTGATTTGACCTTGGATGACCCCGCATGACCTTGAATGACCTTCAACATTTTTGGTACTGAATGTTGACCACACCCACCAATTTTCATCCTCCTACCACATTTTTAGTGATTTGACCTTGAATGACCCCCACATGACCTTTAATTTCGGCACTGAATGTTGACTACACCCACCAAGTTTCATCATCCTACCACAACAGATAAGGTTTATAGCAATTTAACTCCATTTTTGCCTATTTTTTGACCCCATTTGACCTTTAACCAACGCCACATGACCCTCCTCCGAACTCATCCGCAGCCTACTTGAGTGACATCTATGGTGCAAGATGGACACCCATACTTGCTCCAATCAAAAGATATCGTGTTGACAACATTTATTATAGCGATTTAGCCCTATTTTTGTCCATATTTAACCCTATTTTGACCACATTTGACCTTTGACCCATACCACATGACCCACTTTGTATCCCACCCACCGCCTACTTGAGATACATCTATGTTGGGAAGATGGACTTCCACATTTGCTTAGTTTCAAAGATATCATGAGGGACGCACACACACACACGCACAGACGGCTAGCATTTCTATAGTCCCCCTTCGCCAACAAAAGTTGGCGGGGGACCAAAAAAAGTTTACTCCAGCAGGGACTCTCACAACGACATGACCAATGCAATTGATTCTGTGATTACCGACTTGGTCGACAAGAAGCTTCATGAGAGGAAATTTATTGGACTTGTTATTGATGAGACAACAGATGTGAGGGTACACAAGAGGTTTACAGTTTATGCGCGCATTGTTACAGCTGGTGCCCCTGAAGTATTATTCCTTGACTGCCTTCAGATTAGTGATGGTCGCACTGTAATGATTGTGGACAATTCAAAACTCTTATGTCATCAAAACGGACTTGATTTTGCTAAGGTGTCTTTGATCAGTAGTGATGGAGTGAGTGTTGATGCATGGGCGAAACAACGGCGTAGGTGTGAAGTTGCAGAGAGCGTGGAATCCCGATTTAATCCATGCATTGCATTGCCCACTGGCTTGCTTTGGCAGCAAGTTATTCTTGCAGGGATGTAGATGGTTTCAACAAATTTCAGCATACTTGAATAATTATTAATCTTTTCCTGGAGATGGCCAGTGTACACAACTGTTGAAAAAACCCATGTGCGCTTGACTGGACTCGAACCGGCAACCTCCGTATTACTAGTGACGGCGCCCTTACCAATCGAGCTAACAAGCCAGGGTTGGTAGGCTTATAAATATATATTTATATAACACCTATAAATAATATCTATCGATCCTCTACCAACACTGGCTCAATTGGTAAGGGTGCCGTCACTAGTAATACGGAGGTTGCCGGTTCGAGTCCGGTCAAGCGCACGTTTTTTTTTTCAACAGTTGTGTGCGCTGGCCATCTCCAGGAAAAGATTAATGAATATTCATCCTTGTCTGCCTGGAGAATTAAGTAGTAAAAATTTCAGCGTACTTGTTGACAAGCATATCACTTCTTTTCTATTTCTTTTCTAACTCAGCAGTCAGATGAGACATTACGCAAACTGGTTAAGATGGACATTTGAAGAGACTTGCACTGAAGGAGCCCACTAGTTTCCGCTGGTTGTTGTTGCATAACACGGTTAAAACCATGCACTCAGAATACCCCACAATTGTAGCGGCATTTGAGCATGAGCCAATGAAAAACAATGGCAGTGCGGAGGCCAAGGGGGCAAGACTTCCATATGTACGCCCTCTCATATATTTACATGCAACATAAAGTTTAAATATTTTAGCTGTTTACTCCATTTTTGATTAATCAAGGCCAAAAGGAAAATTTTGTATCATGTAAATATATCGACGGGGGTGGGGGTACATATGAATTCTTTCCGCCAAGGGTTTACCAACCAAGCTATGATTTCACACTGAAATATGGCAAAAATCTAAATCGTATCAAGGTCTGCGTTACCGCTACATGATTAGCGATGGTGACTCAAAGGCATACAATGCTGTCAGAGGCTAGGCTTGATAATGCAGCATTTGAGGCTTGGCATGTTTCGCATCCGTGTGATTGTAATCATCAAGGCTCCAGTGCAAGTATGGAAGTAGCAGCAGCAACTGAAATATGGCAAAAATCTAAATCGTATCAAGGTCTGTGGTACCGCTACATGATTAGCAACGGTGACTCAAAGGCATACAATGCTGTCAGAGGCACATATGGACTTTGCGACGATTGTGAAAGGTATGGTGAAATGCCTAAATCTTCCCAGGAGTACAAAAAATGGGTCGAAAGTCCCGCCTTCAAGAAATATAGCTCTGAGCATGAGGAGGAAACTGCCACATGTGTGTGTATACAAAATTGACTGTGTAGGACATGTCCAGAAGCGACTTGGAAAACATTTGAGGACCATCCATATAAAGCAGGTGGAAAACTTTCTGATGGCAAAAGTGTCAAAGGATCGAGTGGAAGACTTACTGAACCATGTATTGATCGCTTACAGAAGTATTACGGCAATGCAATAAGAAAGAACAGGGATTGTCAAAGAACAAATTGACGCTGCAGTAACCAAAATGTGAAATTCAATAATGCAGTATTGCACCACTCTGTAGATACACCAAATCCAAATGAAAGACATTTGTACTGTCCAGATGGGGACAATTCTTGGTGCCAGTATAAAAGAACAGGAGAAAACATTAGAGAGAAGCACCACCTTGATGCCCCGTTCTTGTCTTTCTTACAGCCCACATTTGACAATTTGTCAAACACAAATCTGTTAAAGAAATGTCTTCCTGGATATACACAAAACACAAATGAGTCCATCAATGGTTTAGTATGGGTTCGTGCTCCTAAGCATAAGTGGCATGGAAATAAATGTGTGAAAATTGCTGTGACATCCGCACAATTCTGTTGTTTTAATGAAGGTGCATCATTACGCTGTGATGTAATGAGGCGTATCGGTATATCCACTGGCACAGCAAATGCAGCTGGAAGTGTTAAGAAAGACATTGTTAGAGTAAAAAAGGCGATCAGAAAATGAACAGAAAATGAGAAGAAAGCCAGACTGAAATAAGAGAGGCAAAACTCAAAGAACGACAAAGAAAGCAAAATGAAGGACAAACTTATGCTCCGGGCAGATTTGATGATGTTCTGTTGGCGCCATCGCATCCAAAGAGGCCAAAAAATAAACTTAAATGGCTTTATAATACCAGGTACATATAAAAATCTACTTAAATATTGTTTGAAGAAATAGACTGCTCAGAATTACAGAAATGCACTAAAACCTGCAGTAAATCAAGTTTAAATTACTCAAAAGAAATGCCTTTTTTAATGTAAATCTTTTTTAAACGGCTGTAACTTTTTTGGCAGTTTGGCAACTGGTTTCCAATTTTTTTGTGGTTCTGAATGGTCTATGGAGCTGGGAATTGGCACAAATATTGCTTTTAACATGTTCTGTGACTTAATGGGAGCTTTTTTGATAAATACTTCTGAGTTTGGAAAAAATCATAGTTTCAAGGTCTCACCAGCAAAGGAAAAATCGGAAATCTGGCAACCCATTGCCATGGCAACACGGAGAGTGCGATAGCCAAAAGTCACAGCTTACTAAGTCATAAGTTGGTGATAGGATAACCTGGTATGAATTATTTAAGTTATGAAAAAATTGGAAATAAAATTGTCAATTGACCAAAGTCAAAAATAAAGTGCATTGACCTTTGACCTCAGCGGGTGGTCGAGCATAACACACAACTTGACCATAAATGCATTTTTTTACAAATTCAACTCATATCCTTTGATTTGATTCCAAAATTGATTGTATATGTCCAATATTTAATAAAATATTAACAGAAATACACAAAAATACCCATGTCAATTTGGTGTATATAATTCCCCCTTCTTAAAACGCTGTTGTGAATTCCCATGACAAGTAATGCTATTGGCGAGCCATTTCAATCGGCATAACGCCGTGCACATAGTACTGAAACCGCCCTGCTGAAGGTTAAAAATGACATTATGAATTCAATCCATAACCGACAGGGGGTATTTCTTGTGCTATTAGATCTCAGTGCCGCATTTGACACTATCAATCATAAGATCTTCTTCAGACGTATGGAATGTGAAATAGGATTGGCTGATACAGCTCTTAAATGGTTTCAATAATATTTCAGTAACAGAACATCCAGAGTGTGCATAAATGGTGCCCTATCTGCCGAACATGTCATGGACTATGGACTGCCACAGGGTTCAACTGTCGGCCCGGTGTCGTTTTATGTTTATACCATCCCAATTGGAAGAATTATCAACCGACATGGCTAATCATACCACATGTACGCAGACGACAATGATCCAGTTATATATCAACTTTGATCCCACTGACTCTACATCAATTCAGCCAGCTCTCTCCACACTTGCACATTGTATCAGCGACATTAAACATTGAATGACGAGCAACATGCTTAAGTTAAACAATGACAAAACTGAGTTTTTCATTGCCATATCCCCTCACAACAAATGTCTTATGCCACCTGTCTCACTGCAAGTTGGATCGGACACAATTCTTCTGTCTGAGACCGTTCACAAACAATCTGGGTTTCATCTTTGATACGCACATGTCAATGTCAGCGCATATTTCATCTCTTTGTAGCAACCTTACCTATCATCTAAGAAACATATCTCGCATCCGCCGTTATTTGGACTTTGACACTTGCAACCATGTTATTCGCTCATTAGCACTTGCCAGAATTTTTTATGGAAATGCCCTTCTTATGGGTTCATATAACAAAGATATTGCTAGACTTCAACGTCTCCATAACTGGTCAGCCAAACTTATTTTCTGTGGCAAAAAAATTGACCATGCAAGCCATTTTCTGAAAGAGTTGCACTGGCTGCCAATCAGTGAGCGGATTCAATATAAGATCATGTTATACGTCTTTAAATGTCCACTTAGTTGCATATGTGGACAACTTCATTCTTATGTCGCCCCAACTCTTATGAGCACACAAAAATGTTATTATTGCAACTTAGGGTGGACAATAATCAAGAAAAGTCATCACTGAACCCAGCATCATATATATGAAAAGCATGTGTAAATGAAAATCCTCACAGCTTATTATAAGCCCATATTATTATAATGCAAATTCATACATGTGCTAGGCAGGCCCATGTACCAACACACAATTCACTGCAAACCAGCAATTTTTGAGACGTCATAAAATCTTAACAAAAAACATACCATTTTAATTTTTTCTAAAATGTAGATTATATTGTTCGTGATTATTTGCCTTATTTGCCAAATGAGCTTTATTAACAACCGGGAAGTACTTTTACTATTTTTCTATATATATTGCTAATAATTCCTTCAGTACCATGTGAGCACTTGTGCGGGTCAATAATCCTCCCGTAATTGCCCCATTATGTTTCGCCACGAAACAGCCGATTTGGACAGTGGCAAAATCTTAAATATTAACCCATTTTCCATTGGACAGTGCACCAAAACTCTTACTTGGACCAATGAGAGTTGGAAGGTCAGATGATTTACGATGTAATGGTGCAAAATTATAGCATAATTGTTGTTGAAATCTACCTATTTTTTTATGACTCCAGAAGAAAACAGCATCTCAGAGGTGAAATCTTCAAAAATAAATTAAGTAGGCAAGAAGGAAAGATCAACCGGCTTCTAGACAAAAACATAACCAAGAAATGACATCAACAAATCAGAACCTGGGCTTAAACCAAAACCTGGAGGCTTTGAGAAAATTGGATAGTCAAAAAAGCAGTTATTTTATGGCAGAAGTACGACCAGTATACTATGACCTTCTAGCAAAAGGTGTGTCCTGCAATGTGATTGATGTGGTAAGAACAGTTCTTGAAGGTCTAGGTGGGAAAGATGTCAAAAATTCTCCCCTTCCAAAATGTTAGGTCAATTCCAGTTAATCCCAGTTGAACTGGTTTCAACTGGAACCAATTGAAATCCAGTTGATCCCAGTTGAATATCCAGTTGAATGAGTTGATTCCGTGACGGAAAATGGAACAAATTTCAACTAGGTTTTTACTGACCAGTTGAACTGAGTTAAGACCAGTTACAAAAAGTTAAAAACAGTTGAAACCAGTTAGTGCCATCACAGAAAATGGAACAACTTTCAACTGGGATCAACTGGAATTTTGACCTGGGAGCACAACGCATGAAAGCTGAGGTGGGCTATCTTGTGAAGCTACATCTTGCACGGGACTGGAAATCATCTGCTGATAGAAGCGCAGTCTTTCAATCGGACAAGACTACCAAAGGGCAATTGGAATGGCTGTCGTTAGTCATCAAAGTGAGAGCTGGCCCGGACATTTTACTACAGACTTTTATCCTTAGCATTGAGCCAACTGCAAACGGTACTGTGGAGGCAACTCTAGATGGGTTTATGCAGTGCCTTGATGATCTCTGTGAGATAACAGAACATAATGGAATACTAGACTTGATAGATGAAGTTATGCAAATTTACACGATTGGTAACATTGTTGGTAAAATGTCTGACCGTGCAGCCACAGAGATCAAGTTGACAAGACATTTGGTGGAGGAAAAGGCCCGCTTGCTTGCCGAGAGCAATTTGATGGATGAGGAACTTCTTAAAAAAGTCAAAGGCTTTCTCCTTTACATGTTCTCTGCATAAGATCAACAATGCTGCTGTGACCCTTACAACTGCAGGAGAGAAACATCTGGTCTTTGCAGAATCTGAAGTCAAAGGGACGAGACATGTTTACCAAACTGAAAAATTGATAGGTGTCCACAGCAAAAACGAATATGCAAAGGGACAGAATTTCCATGGATTCTGCTTATTGTCAAACCAGTTGAATAGTTTAGGATCTGCTAAGTTCCAAGTCTATTGTGGGAGGATGGTACCTGGTCTATCTTGAAATGCAGTGCCAACATATTGCAGCAAAGATCTCTTTATGATGTTTCTGGTTGATCTAAAACAAACCATGAAATTGAACAAATTGGAGCAGGGGGTATATGACCGTTTTCTCGACACCTATCAGAACTAGGTACTAGCAGAACTCCAAGCATTCATTCATTCATTTCTCCACACTGACATGACTGAGCATTCATTCATTATTTCTCCAGGACACTGAGCATTCATTCATTCATTCATTTAGTAGCAGATTAAATCTTCACTTATTTAATTATTTATTAAAGGTTTATTACGTTGTATTAATAATTCATGACTGTGTCTTGTACGAGTAGCAATATTTAAGTAGAGAATAATAAATCTACAGTATGTCTGCTTCCTTGGTCTGTAAAGGACTTGATTTTCTTGCTGATGACTTTGTTGAAGGGAGAGGTAACTTCAGGTAAGCTTTCCTAAAATTAAAATTTGTTAGTAATTTTTGTTAGCCAGGCCTGGCCTGGCCTGGCCTGGCCCTAATTATTTATTATGTATTCCAGGACACTGAGTATTTATTTAGTAGCAGATTAAATCTTCACTTTATTAATTAATTTATTTATTAATTAATTCCATGCCACCGACCAATCGCGTAGTGTTCTTGCCCTGACATGTGGTTTACTGCATTTAAAGGGATTCCTGCGTCATATAAAGTAGCTGATAATTCTGTGAAACCAGTAACTAAAAAACTTGAATCCTACAAATATCTTTTCCAAGAAACAGAAAAAGATGATTTTGTAAAATTTTGTAATGCACCATTTGCATCATTTACAATTCCATGCACAGTAACTGAACCACAAGAACCTGCAGCTACTGTTGATGCATCTACTAAAAATCAAGAAGAAAATGAAGACACTACAATCATCACAGAAACTCCAAAGCGTATTGATACAGATGTAGGACCTTCAACGTCAACATCGCAAGTGAGAGAGACTCAACATCTTTCACCCCAAAATTGAAAAAGACTTGAATTATGTGCTCACAAAAGAAATGCTGAAAAAAGAGTATAAAAAACAGATACAAGAAATTAAGGAGAATGTGGACATGCCAAAGTGATCAATTGAAATACTTGAATCAGACCTTCACGGAAAAAATCTCGATGAAAAAAAAAGATGCAACTATCACAGTATTGAAAAAAGAAATAAAAAGCTGAAGCAAAACTTAGATGTGAAGCAAAAACGTACACAAAATAAGCTACAGCAACTTGATATCATCCAGTGAGAACTTTTAAGAAACTCTGTGTACGCACAAACAGGCAACAAACAAAAAACGGCAACGCAAAATGCAAAAAGTTCGCTGATGTTGTCAAAGGAACAGTACAAAAGCTAAAGCAATAATGGCACATAATTTGAAGAGCGCCCCATTTTCAAAATGTGATATTTTGCACAGTTACATTGGTAAGTCTAGAAACTATACCTGCGAACGAGAAATGCTAAAAATGCGTATTTATCACAAATAAGGGTTTTTTGTAATAGAATTGGGGATCCCCATTGGACTTAACGGCAGAGCGGAAATGCTACGTTTATGTCCGTCCTGATGAAATAGTGCCCCCTCGAGAAAATTACCCTCTAACTTGACTTGCCTGAATATTAAAACAAATGGATGACGTAGACACGTACATGACGCTATTTCCTGTCTTATTTCACCTTGGAAGGGCCTTCCAGCAGCCGTTGAATTATTATCAGGGATCCGATAATAATTATCAGGTACAAATGCTTCATTTTGACACAGACATTTTGGAGTCTTTAACCATTCACTGTATATTTACTAGCCCGTTCCAATGCAACCGTGTAAAATTTCAATTTTTTAAAAATTGTGGGCCTCTTCGAAAAAATGTGCTAAATTGCTTAAGCAAGAACTCCAAGATAAATCTGAGCTCTCAAAGAATATGAAAGCAATACACTAGAACTAAAAGAACAGCTAGAGGAAACCAAAGGAAAAAATCAAAAGATACTAAACTTGACAACACGACATATACGTTATGGACGTCTTATGGTTTTGATGATAGCTTGCTTACCAGGTACGCAACACAAACATACCAAAGTTAATGCACTACGCCAAAAGACTGGTGAAATTCTCGACGTAATACCCGCATCGCACTACAGTAGAAACGATGGGTAAGAATTGTCCATTATTGCAGATTTGAAAATCGTGAGTTGGGGTTGGACAT
The DNA here is from genome assembly GCA_023653785.1 of Ophioderma brevispina. Classification (NCBI taxonomy): domain Eukaryota; kingdom Metazoa; phylum Echinodermata; class Ophiuroidea; order Amphilepidida; family Ophiodermatidae; genus Ophioderma; species Ophioderma brevispina. The sequence continues at coordinate 46,722 of JAMKCH010085618.1, forward strand.
TTTCCCCACTTTTTCTTTCTTCCTTCCCATTGAATCAGCAGCCCTTGACGGATTAAATTACAGTAGTCCCCTGCACTTTATTCCGTCAAGGCTGCTGCATTCAACTGGGAGCAACAAAGTGGGGGTCACAAAATGTACAACCCGTGGAAGTTGCAATGAGTTACAAAATTGACTTTGGGCTTTGATGCTACCACCCAAGAGGCTGTTCACATTAACAGTATTCATCTGAATCAGGACACTCTTGTGACGTAGATTGCCGTCGAGAGCTTGCGGAGGCACACAGAATATTATTCCAACCATATCACTTAGTCTGTCAATCATTTATCTGACACTTTACTGCAAACTTTCATTCAAGTGATTACCCGACTTGTCATTTGACTATTATAGACACCATACATCCAAATACAATGAGCGATCGAGCAACTGTTAATCAAGCAACTATCAAACAGTTGAAGATCTTGGGGCAAAACTTAAATCATTTCAATTGTCATTTGCGCACCCTCTGGACTCCATTGTGACTGCTTGTAGAACAGCACTAAAATCAATTACAAACATCCAAAGGTGCTGTTTGGGAATGATGTGTGCTGCCAATCTAACTGTCTCAAGTTAACAAACGTTGTTACAAGGATGGGAAAGCAGACCCAAGGCATTTAAGCATTTTTAAAAGACAACAATCTGCCAATGTGTTACATTCCTCGATACAAGAAAGAGACTGCGGGAACTTCACTTTACAGCACAAACTGTTTCTTGATTTTTTTTCACATCTGCAGCTGTAACATTTGGGGTCTTGTGCAATCTATAAAGAAAGATTTTGAAAGCCATATAGGGATCATGCAATGAAAGTCCTCGGTCTAATAGGAAAGATGCTGACAGGTCCGTGGATGGAAGTGACATCAGCCATGTTGATGGCATCAACATAGTGAAATCTGTGGTCACAGTATTGAAGGAAGCTGATCCAAGGAGCATGCTGACTCAAAGTACACATTTCTTTGGCAGACCTCTTAGTGTGGATGATGCAACTTTGGCAGAGCTCAGAAAAGAACCGTCAGATGTGGTGTTATTCTCCAGTATGGTTTCGTCATGCTTGGCAGCAATTGTTAGAGTTCTTAAATGCCAATATAAGCGATATTTCAAGATGGATCTCACCCAGAGGGTGTTTTGAGTCAATCCCACAATGCACCAGTTTTGGGAAATTTCACCTCAATATGGTCATGTGATCACATACAAATCCTTTTCTTAACACATAAAAACCCAGACTTTAAAGGCCGACTCAGAGATTTCCCGATGAGGGCGCCCTCAATTTTCAAACAAATTGTGTTTTTTGCATGTACATAATGCTTGTCCATACACTAATCACTGTGTGAAATAGCTAAGCTCAAATCGAAGTCCTTCATATAGAAAATCACATCTTTGTTTAAAAATTCCGGATCCGGAAATTTTGTTATACACAGTATCCTATGGCACTGTTATATACACATAAATGTTTACTGCATCAAAACGAAAATTCCGATTCATCTCAAACTTTGGAATTGAGCATTCTAGGTGACTACATTTAGTTCTAGTTGACTATTATTAATTAATATATTTAAAAAATTATATTCAAGGATGGGAAAGCAGACCCAAGGCATTTAAAGCATTTTTAAAAGACAACAATCTGCCAATGGGTTACATTCCTCGATACAAGGAAATAGACTGCGGGAAATTCACTTTACAGCACAAACTGTTTCTTGATTTTTTTCACATCTGCAGCTGTAACATGTGGGGTCTTGTGCAATCTATAAAGAAAGATTTCTCTGAGTCAGACTTTAATGAAAGAAATCTCTGAGTCAGACTTTAATGCTCATTTTAGCCCATAAAGCATTAGTACTTAAGGAATTTTTTGCCTGAGTATGAAATGTCTTGTAGTTCTTAAACTTTTGGAACACTTTTTATCCCTAAGTACTGACATGTGTTTAGTACAGTACGGTATAGGCACGTTGCTATGCATCATGGGATTGATTCAAAACACCCTCTGGATCTCACCCAAGAATTGCGCACTGAAACCCAATCATCAAGGCTACATAATAGTGATTCAGAGAATATAATGGGAATGTTTAGTGCCAATAAAGAACGTTCCAAAAACGCCAACCTTGACTTTCTCTCTTCTAAAATGAGAGCACAGAAGAACAATGTTGTATCCTGGTTGGATGATATGGATGTGGATAGGAGAGATGGTACAATTACATAGGCCATTGGAAGAGCAAGAAAATGGAGGACTGTATCCAGAAAAAGGGACATTGAAATGAAGAATGAGATTTCCAGAAGAGAGTCCAGAAAGCGTCAGACGAAAACTCAAAAGGAAAAAAAGACATAGAGAAGTTAAAAGACATAGATGCTAATGAAGTGAGGACAGAATTCCCTGACTTGATGGAAGACATGTATGCAGACCTGATTGGAATATTAAATGCAACAGTCATTGGTCGGGCCATTCGCAATACATGGTCTGATGAGGAGACGGGCAGACCCAGACAGATGGTTTACTCTGGTAAAAAATTGAGAAAGCCAAGAAAAGGAACGGCAAATATGCATTGTATAAAATTGGATATTGGTTGGACCCGGAGGAAACGTATGACGACGCGGTAGATTATGACATCTCTATACTCTCCTTTGCTGCTGACCTTATTTGTGAAGACTTGTTGCTGAACTAAAAAAATACAATGGAAACAATCACAAATGGTAAGCTTTTAGTTAAACCTATAACTTGAAACTTTGTACATTTGTTTTTGTGAAGTTTTATTTAATCTTTTGTAATCACATAAAATGCAAAGTTTATCAACCAAACAGCACGAAATGAGAGTAAAGTTGCAAAATGGTGTTTGAGAGATATTGCTGTAATTGAAATCCTGATGTTATAAGATTAATATAACAATGATAATTTCCTTTTCTATTGTTTTCATAAACTTGAGTGTCCATATCTTTCTTTCCAGATGACTTTCCACTCATTTTGTGGTAACAGGTCTCATTCACATACAGTATGTAAAGTTACTGTTTATGTGATGTAGCACAAACTGTATATTTTAAAGGAATTCTTGTTGGGTCACAAATCCAAGATGGCTAAAAAACTAAAAATGGTCACCCTTTATATTAAAAGGGAGTAAAATTTGACAAAAGAATCTTAATTCCAAGCTCAGAGCCTTTTAAAACCATGAAACCTGTATCAACGGCCATTTTGGATTTTGGCGGCCATTTTGGATTTACAACAGGCAATAATTCTAGTGGCATTTAACAGTTTCTTGTTTTTTTGTCACATACCTACATGCCAGTGAGCATCTCCAGGTGGTAAATATTGGGAAAATACCTCTGTCAACCTTAGACAAGCAGCAGAGGAGATTGTCGGCGATTCAACCAGCAATGCAGTCGAGGGATGCTTCTCCACAGTAGGGTTGTAGCTTGACCACTGCTCGATTGCAAACCAAACACAGCCGCAAAACAAGGTGGTAGATTATGTCTGCTTTCAACCCAGGAGCTTATAAGAGATGTGTCAAGCTGCCATGGAGGGAGCTGCTGATGAAATAGAAAACATAGGCACTCGAGAGAATGCCTATGGCAACAAGGGGCAACAGAATGCGAAGCCAAGAAGATCAAATTTCAAAATAGTCGTCAGCGTGCTCAAGACAAGGAGACTGAACTAGATCAAGCCATAGAGGGGGAAACTTCATTACAGATATAGATGCTATAAGACAGCACGGCAAAACAGCAGGTTCGACTTTGAGTTACGCTTTCCAAATGAACAGCCATCCACAGTGGAGAATTGCTTTAGAGGATTTTCATCCAAGAATAAGTAGGAGTTGGTCGATCTCCTTCAACATTTAGTTACTGCAAACAAGGATGTAATACATCAATATTCTACTAACCATGATGATTAAAGTGATGCTGAAAGTGTTTCATTATCCTCAGATGAGGAAGATCTTTCGTGATCTTATTTAGCTGTGGTATATTTATTTTAACCACAAAAACATGAGCGGTCAAACGCATGCACGCGACTCTAAACTTTGATGCGGGGATCATCAAACAAAACGCTACAGAAGGAGTTAAAGTGATATATCCCCTACCAAAAAATGTGGATATGCTTTAATATGCTGAAATATCATCACCCAAGTCCATAGATAAAAAAATAATAAAAAATTACATTTCCCAATTTTTTTATATTTTGGTCATATTTCTGGAAATCCCGAAATTTTTGGAAGTCTTACATGCCTGATTAACACACAGTTGTTTGTCCTGATCTTTGTTCAATGTATTATTGCGTTGGTCCTTTTTTTCTTTGCGCCATGTCTTATTAGACCATCTAATTTTTGTTAGAATCATGCGATAGAATTTTAGAAATCACTTTGGTATTGTAAATATATTAGAAGTCTTATTTTCAACTAAATATACTCTATTAAAATAAGTTTGTGCATCAGTTGTGATATTCTGTGTATAAGTTATGTTACAGCATATAAATTACACTTATACATGTACTTCATTAGAGAAAGGTTAGATCAAAATTCACTTGTGGGCAGGCCCGCACGCGGGGGGGGGGGGGGTGGGGGTGCGGCACCCCCCAAAAAAAATTCCACAAAAGGGAAAAAGGTCCACTTTTTGATGAATTTTTTGATAAAAAGGTTCCAAATCTAGAGAAATATTGACAAGAAAGTTCACTTTTTGGTAGTGAAATTATCAAAAAGTCCAAAGAAGGACCATTTTAGGGGGTTAGGTCCATTTTTACCAAAAAAGATCCACTTTTCGAAGTCCCGCACCCCCAAATTCTGTGGGAAAAAATGAGCTAAAGTTTTCATAAATTGCTAGTTCTTGGTATAGGGTATGTGTTTCAGTTTTGAGAGGTTGGCAATAATGTGATGCAGTTTATGCTTTGCTAGGCGTAGCCGACGTCAAATACATAAACAGTTTTATTGAAGGTTGGGCATTCATGTTTCCTAGCAACATGATGCGGGCTTGCTTTGGTCACATGTTGCAGCTCGAGCCTTTCAGGTTTCGCTGTCTTGCCAGTGTCATCTGCACAGGCTTGTTGTCTTTTCGTCATTCAGTCTCTTGTTTTCATCCGAGTCGGTCATGTTAGCTTGCATGCTGAAAATCCCGCCCTCTCACCTCTCATATTTCAGTATTTGTGTTTTATTTTGGTCTATTCCGAGTGGTGTGCACTGTGTCAGCTATTCCTTTTGGTAAATTTGCATAATGTAAACCAGTTTATGAATTTCTATTATTGTTAAGACATTTATTTATTTAAAAGGCAAATGCCAAAAGGAGCTAGAGCAAACACTCAGTACGATCATCAATCTGATTTGTTGAACAATCTTGAAGGCAAATGCCAAATTGGGCTAGATTATTAACATTCAGTATTGAATTGCTATAGAAGTCTAATTGAATTATGGATGCTTGAAGGCAAATGCCGAAAGGGGCGAGACACAAAAAAAATGACTCAAGTCACACCGGTTTCGATGTAAAATTGTAAACCTATCAAGGAAAAGAACTACATATAAGATACAAATCAGTTGTCATAAACCAGTAAACTATATGGGCCAATGCTTCAAAAAGACAGCTGGGCAGTCTACCTGGGTAGCTTAGTTCTAATATGAACCACTTGGAGGTCCCAAGGTGATTGCGATCGCAATCACCTGGCTTTTTCAAAGCACTACTTGTTTGAAAACCATTTTTCACGATTAGCCGGGTTGTGGGGCGCGTATCCGCTAACCAATCGAACATGATCTGGCCCGGCCCAAGCTAAACCCACCCACCAAGTTTTGTGACCATACAACCCCTGTCCTCTGAGAAAAAGGGTGGACAGACAGACAAACAGACAGATACATGTGGCCTATTATAATATAGATAGATTAGTTTTTCCTTTACCACACCATGAAGAAGATGGTACGCAATGGTACATTACTGCTGAGCAATAATTATGTTGTTGTGCTCTATTAATAGAGGTATTCAACTTGTTTCTCTGCAGTCGGGGTGGAAATAGAAATTCTGCAAAAGGGGCTGGAAAATATTTTAAAAATCACTTTAATTCACTGGTATACTTTCATACTACACTATTATAAAGGGAAAAAAGTGGTCTGGGCCCTCCACCCTTCAAAATTTTAAAAAAATATCACCTCTGGTAGTATCAGCCTGTATTTGTGCTTTGCAAGTTTACCCTCAAAAATATATCATGCTGCCCACAACCATTTCGATATTATTGCATTAGGATTGTTTACACTTTGAACCATAACTCAACTTTTCAACATTATAAGCATTACAAATACATTGTAAACAAGAACTGCATGATGCATAATTAAGATGGCCCCACAACTGCGTTGTAATCACATTTTATTAATATGTAAATTAGCTCATTAATATTTATAACCTTCCAAAAAGACTATTCGGTGTTGTTGGTAGAATGCATTAATTATTTTCTTCTGCTCCTGTAGACATCCATCCATCCATCCAGACAAGCATCCATCTTCATGATCACATAGGCCCTCCAAAACATGTTTGGGGGGGGGGGGGGGGCAAAAATCACCACTTCTATATTAGCAGATTACTGTTAGAGAAAGAGATAAGGGCCCTATCACATGAGAAATCTGATTATACTTTGTTCGGTCTCGAGTTTGGGGGTGATGTCATGACGCGACTTGGCATTCGCTCTAGCGTTTGGATTGTGCCGCCTTTGTTCGCGTGCGTAAATGCTGCAAATCCAAGGTTGACGCGTGCGTTTCTCGGGTGCAAAACCTAACACGCGCAGTGACGTCACCCCAAACTTGAGATCGAACAGAGTATAGTACTGTTGAATATACAGGTAATCTCAAACCTCATAATTTGTATTGCTAATTGTTATTTGCAATGTAAGACAATATCTTTGCATAGTAGGTACATTAAGGTATACTTAATTCGGGTAAGCTTACAACATAACATGACAGCACATATGTTGTTCTTAAGTCTTGCTCTTGAGCACAGTCAGCGTATCATTAACACAGATCTTGGTAGATGTTGACTCACTCAAGTCCCTCAGTAAATGAACTCCAAATGGAACCTGAATTAAATGAGCACAGTCAGCGAGCATTAAACACAGATCTGGTAGATGTGAATAACTCAAGTCCCTCGTAAATGAACTCACAAATGGAACTGAATTAAAGAAAAAAAATATGAAACAAAAAAATCTGAACTGTTTTACTGAGGTTTAAGGCAAATCTAATGAAATATCTGAATAAACAACTGTGACAGAATTCAAGGTACCCAAGGAATTGTGACTCTGAATTTCAAGATGTTTTCAAGTTTCGAGTCAGATTCCAGGTTACATATTTGCCTATGAAGAGAAGTAAAAACTAAGCATAGTGCAAGACAAGTACCAACTGACCAGCAAGGCACTAGGGATGATTAAAAAGAGTTCAACAGGTATACAATCCAAGAAAAAAATTTAAAAACTATTTATTTGCACACACACAACATCCAAAAGGGGGATAAAAAAAGTTTCATTTACAAAGAGTAAAAAAAAACACCCAATGTTTCGAGATTTGAAAAATCACATCTTCAGGAACACCAAAACAAAATTAAAAAAAATTCTGAGTTTAATGTTATTTATTTCCTGGAGCCAGCCAGCATACGCTATTAGAAAAACAAGAGCAACAATGTGCTGTTAGCTCAGCAAGGATTATTGTATGGGCACTCCACTCTGGGGGCACAACATTTTCTATTGTGCAGATATTAATCTTCGAGAAGTCCCCACAGAGCATAAGTAGAGATATATGAGTAGCACTCCAGTTTACATTTATAGTATTTTTTATTTCTCTGTCTTGTATTTTGACACAATCCCAGGGGGTCCAACATTTTCACTGTGGAGACATCAATCGTTACAAGGCGGTTCTTGAACCACAAGGTCCCCCGCCATAGTCGTAGCTTAAGAACAAAAAGCAAAATAATGTTAAGATTTCAGGAGATTGTGATGACCCTGCATGACCTTGAAATGTTCTCCTTACTAAGTCTAGTGATTATATCAATTGATTTGGCACAATAACTGAATTTTATATTTTCCAAGAATGCCCCTTTAACAGTCTACATGATCTTTGATCCAAATCTGTGAACATCCCATAGGGATCTTGGGTCAGCAGTTTCTTCTAACCAAGTCTATGATTATACAAATTGAATTTGTGGCACAGAAGAAATTATCGATTTTCAACAATGCCCCTTTTACTCTGCCCACCTGCACCTTTTATCCCAAATCTGTATAACACCCCACATGGCCCTTGGGTCAGCAGTTCTTCTGACCAAGTCGAGTGATTATAGCATTTGATTTTGTGGCAACACGAAGGAATTTGATTTTCATAAGTAATGCCCCTTTAATCGGCCCATGTGCCTTTGATCCCTAATCTGTGAACACGTCATATGGGCCTTGGTTCATGCGTTTTTCTTCTGACCAAGTGTAGTGAATATAGCAATTGATTTTTGTGGCACAAGAAGGATTTATAGAGTTTCAATAATGCCACTTTAATTGGCCCACGTGACCTTTGTGGACCCAAATCTGTGACACCCCATATGGGCCTGGGTCAGTGGTTCTTCTGCCAAAGTCTAGTGATTATAGGCAATTTATTTGTGGCCACAAGAAGGAATTTATAGATTTCCAAGAGTGCCCCTTTAATTGGCCCAACATGACCTTTCACCCAAATCTATGAACACCCCATGGACCTTTGGGCAGCGGTTCTTCTGACCCAACTATAGTGATTATAGCAATGATTTGTGGCACAAGAGGAAATTCATGATTTTCAAAGAGGCCCTTTAATCGGCCCACCATGACCTTGACCCAATCTGTGGAAACCAACCCAAATGGGCCCTTGGAGTCAGCGGTTCTTCTGACCACAGAGGATTTTATAGCCAATGATTTGTGGCAAACAAGAAGATTCAAGATTTTTTTCAAGAATGCCCCTTTAATCGGCCCACGGACCTTTGACCCAAATCTGTGAACACCCCACATGGGCCTTGGGTCAAGCGGTTCCTTCTGACCAACTCTAGTGATTATAGCAATTATTTGTGGCACAAGAGGAATTATATGATTTTCAAAGAATGCCCCTTTAATCGGCCCAGTGACCTTTGACCCAAATCTGTGAACACCCCACATGGGCTAGTGGGTCAGTGATTTAGTCTGACCGATTTTGCTGCAATCGGCCCAAATGTTTGGCAACAAGAACGCATTATGCAATGTGACAACAGAGGTGATAGATAGATATATAGAGTCAACACATCGCCATAACAATAGCTCTGCATACTACGTATGCGGAGCTAAAAAACAAACACATGTGTGCGGCTGCCAGCTCCAGGAAGATTCATAAAAGTTTTCCTTTTCTACCTGAAGAACTAAGTTTTAAAATTTGATGCAAGAAATGAGTATCTGAAAGACTAACCAGAGTGGTTTCTCCACACATGTTTTCCCCAAACATTTAAGACTTTACCCTACCAGCCCTTTTTCTTCCTTAACAACACCGCACCACTTCATGGCCTATATTTTCCCGGGGAGGGTTCTTTGGGGTTTGTTGGGTGTCCCATGCATTTCCAGGGTTCTTGAAAGTGACCCCTAATGGGACCAATTTTCTGTAAAAATATCCCATAATGGGACGCAGTGTTCGTGAATATACCTTAACGGGACCAATTTACACTAAAATGATACCCCTAGTGGGGGACTGTTTTCACCTGTACATAAAAATTGCAAGACATGTTTATATGAATGACTAACACAGAGTGGGGTTCTCCACACAGTGGGCCCAAACTACTTTACCTCCAGGCCTTTTCCTTACACCCACCCCTTCAGTGGCTAAACTCCCTGGGGAGGGTTCTTTGGGGTTTGTTGGGTACCCACAGTGGCGTACCGACCGGGGGGGGGCAAGTTTCCCCCTCTGGCTCGAAAAAGCGGGACGATATGGGCCAAAATGTGCATTTTATCCCTCTTTTTCGAGGAATTTCAGCCCAAATTTGGGCAAAATTAAAGTAAATTTGGCAATTTCCGCACGCGCATTTTGTCAATTTCAGACTTTACTGGAGCAAATCACCGGGGACAATTTACAAATTTTGCTCCCTCTGGCAGGACGACTTGGAAATTTGCCCCCTCTGGATCGACTGCCTCGGTACGCCACTGGGTACCCATGCACATTCCAGGGGTTCTGAAAGTGACCCCTAACGGGACCAATTTTCGGTGAAAATATATCTGTAATGGGACCAGTTTTCGGTGAAAATATACCCCTAATGGGACCAATTTGCACTAAAATGATACCCCTAGTGGGACCTGTTTTCAACATGTAAATAAAAAATTTACTTTTAAAAGAACCAATATTACAAGAAAAATGGCACTTGTGCTACTCTAAGAAAAATGGCACACTCAAAGGCAATTTTGATGACAAATTTAGGTTAATTTTCCTATTTTTATCACTGGTCCAGTCACAATCTTAACTGAATTGATACCCCTTGTGGGACTAGAAGACATTGTGAATTTGATACCCCTAGCGGTAGTCCCGCAATAGCAGCTAGTCCCGCTTTTTTTGGAACGAGCATGGGGACCCGACCAAAATCCAAGAACCCCCCGGGCTATATTCAAGTCTTGCGGAGACCTTCTTGCAACAACTCCAAAAGCAAATGAATATATCTTTGTGACAACTCGCTGCCCATGATATACTATTGTGGAATAAGGTATAATACTAATATTGCACTTTATTCAGTTAAAGACAGCTCCTCACCCAATAACATTTTGAGAACTCTGTCACACAAAGTGGACCATTTTGACGCTGATGTCTAAAAAACATTCACAGAGGACCCACTCCTCGATCATGTATTGAGTAATTCTGATACTAAACTAACACTTTTTTGCTCAAGTGTGTGTGTGTGTGCATACATGCATGCGTGTGTGCATACATGCATGCGTGCATGTGTGTGTGTGTAATATGTATGTGTACTCGTATAATATATACTCCCAAGAACCTACACAACAAATTCTTTTGAACCATGGTCCTCGGAAGGTTTACTTTTGTCCTCAGAAGTATAATAATACACTTTATTCTGTGTTTGCCTTTACCACCAAGGATGTGGTTCTTTTGATGTTATTGTTAGTATAGATGATACAAAATGTGTGTGTGTGTGTGTGTGTGTGTGTGTGTGTGTGCATGCGTGTGTGTGTGTATGTGCATGTGTGGTGTGTGCATGTATTGTGTGAGCATGCCTGTCTGCGTGTAAATACACAAAACAGCCTTCACAAATAAATGTCCCTTCAGTTTAATTTCCAGTGCTTGAAAAACAGCCATTTTAGCCCCTCCCCCCCAAAAAAATAAGTTTGTCTCAGAAGAAATGTGAAAAATACAAATACAAATGCGTTTTTTTTTAATTTTCATGCGAAATGAGGATTTTAAAAAATTGTATTTTGACCAATTTTTTTGCGCGCTTCACGGCCGAATTTTTTTTTTTCTGAAATTTAAAAAATCTTTCAAGTGAGCAAAAAGTTTTAAAAAATGTGCTAAAAGACCAATTTTAAACAAAATGTGCACGGTCTTCTGAGACAAACTTGTTTTTTTTTTGCCTTACATCATTTAAAATATGTCTTACCCTCTTTCCTCTGAATGTTGTAAGAGTTAGCAAAGGCTCCTTGCTTCTTTCTGCTGTATCTTGATTATACAAATCATTTGACATCTAGAACACAAACCACCAACCTGCAACAATGTTGAGAAATAAAACAAATAATGAAAACTTGGTCACAAAAATGGCTCTTTTTTTTTTAAGGAAAATAATACTCTTCATCCAAATTTGTAGTACCAATTCCACAAAAAAAAATGACAAAAATATATTAGAATTTTTAGATTCTTGGCTTGCTATATTTAGAGAACTTACAGCATGGTCTGGCATTTTTGTTATTAGCCAATCACAACAAGTCCAACTTTAGTCCTGGGTTTAAACCATGGTTAGTCCTACATGAGTGGACCTTTTTTCCGTCCAACATACTCTAGTGCTGTAAAGGGTGAGAATGGGCTGGAATAGCCCATCCATGAGGAATTTTCTCACCCATTACATTTAACTTTCACAGTATTTTGAAAAGAAAAAGGTCTACTCATGTAGGACTAACCCTGGTTTAAACCCAGGTCTAAAGTTAGTCTCCCTTTCAGAATACCGGCTATATTGATGACAGACGACATGCTTAATACTTGTGTCCATCACTACCCACATACCAAGTTTTATATAAAATTGGATCAATTGAGCCCAAATTTATTGGTCGAGCTATGATACGGCGGTGCGGAAAGTATGAGCGTGCACATTAAATTAGACAGCCTAGTGACGTAGCACTGTGGGAAAATGCTTGGTGCTCGTCAGATCCCATAGCGATTGTGTGTGAAAAACTATCAATAGAAATGTTCAATTTTCTCAATGGGTTCCATAGGTTTTAGACCATAGGTTTTAGACCCAGTTGAGGAATGTTCTTGTAAGAGAACAAAATTTCTGACACTCTGATGCAAAAATATCCACAGAACCTCTTGGTTTTTCAGAGATATTTGAGATTAAGTTTCATTTACATACATTCTCTATGGAAGGACTGATAATGTTAGTCTCTCATGCAGTACCAATTAAGATATCTTTGCATTCTATGACACAGACTACATCGTGGGTAAATACTTTCCACACCACCATAGAGCTATGAGTTGCAATATTGGGCGAGATGCAGTCGAGCCCAATATTTTAAACTCATAGTGAGACCAATAAATTTTGGGCGTAAATTATCTGAATTTATGATTACCATGTTTCGGATCTGATATTTTCAACACTTCGACTGCACAAACATAAACATGGAAAGTGGCCACAGCCTTCCTCTAAAGGTTTACCTTTTGTTATTAGCCAATCAGAACAAATATGTAAATGAGGTACTTTATATGCACAATTGTGAAGGCATGTGATGACATGGGTTATACTGTGTCCAGCACCACCCAGAACTTTCCAAGCCCAGAATTCTGTAAAAATCCAGAAAACTTGCATTCTTGAATATTACTTGCTTCTTTCAGTGCATGGCAATGTGGCTTGCTGCTTTCAAAGCATTTTCCACAAATGACACAGGGTTCACACTAGATTTTGAAAATAGTGCGTCTACTTGGACGCAAATTTGTGCCCCAAAGTGTGTTGCGTCCAATTCAAATTATGTGCGTTATAGTATAGATTACCTAAACAATCCATAAACATCCAATTCCAAAACCTAAACTGGACATATTGGAAAGTAATTACCCTAATGACCCTTAAACTCCAGAAGAACTCTGGAGTGATCTTGATTGCCCTTTGGGACAGTGATAGAGGGTTAGTGAAATACATTCAAATTTAAGCCTATATTTATTTTCACAGATTTCTTACATGTATTTAATAGTAACAGAATAATTATTTGTTTGAGTGAAAATGATACAGTATTGCTAACATGTGCCAGAGCAAACTGTGATTTCATTGTGTAGTTTTGAGTGTCTATTTTTTGAAAAATTTTATTCTATCTAGACCAAAGTGCGTCCACCCCTGAAAAGGTTGCGTCTATGACGCAAAAACGCACACTAATGTAAACCCTGAAATGACACAAAACGATTAAATTCATAGTGATTTTGTTTCATTGAAATATTTTAAGTGAAATAAATACCATGAAAACTTGGTGTCCGATTTGCACTTTCTTCCACTCATCCTCCTGAAAACTTGGTACGTTGTCAATTACAAAGTTACCACGGAAACGTCCAAGAAGATTCTCCAGTTCAAGTAGTCTTTTACAACCATCTGATTCTGTACCTGTGTCTGATAAGGGGCTAGGTTTCTGTGGAATAGTGTCCATAAGAACTTTACAACTGGCTCGGTTTAGCATCAAATAAGGGGATTCTTGTGCAAGGGACATCTGGGGTGTCTGGTCAGCTGATAAAACTGCAAAAAAGCAAAGTACCAGAATATGTTATGCTTAACTTATATTGTCCAAATTGTCTATTTTTGTGCCTCTGAAAATTCTGTAGCATATATTTACTAGAAAAGCATGTAAATTGTGAGAATTGGCTCATTTGGCCAATATTCTTCAAAAACATGCAATTTCACCTTTGGAATTTCTTTGGTATTACTTGCCATATATTCTACATTGAAGATATTTAGTGATTACTAGGCTTAGAAGCAAAGAGTAAATACCAATGGTATGTTTGGCGCCCTCTATGGGTGAAAGCTTTTTCTTCTTGGCTGTTCATAGCAGAATACCTGTCATGGTACTTACAAGAAGCTGCAGAATAGACTGTGGGGTTTAGACCAAATAAACAACTTCATAACAAATTCTATAGTCCCATCAACAGGGGTGGGTGAGTCAAAAGCTGATGTAAAATTGCTTAGAAATTATTATCATAACTCTCTTGTCCTCCTAATAAAAGTTGCCCAATATTCTTGAAAAAGAATAAAATATCACCTCAATTTCTTTCCCCATTATTAGTGACCAATGGATACCCATACACTTTAGCAAACAATGGAGCTAAAGATATTCGACAAGCGGTTCCGTAAGCTAAGGAGAAAAACACTTCAGCTTTCTTCTCATCTGGGAGTGCAAGGCCATTGTTATATTGCCATGTAGTTGAAAAGATTTCAAGTGTTTCATCTCCCCGATTCAGATTGAGTAATTTGTTTTTGACATAGAGCAAAAAATACCTGTCCTTGTTCACAAATAGATATCTTGAGTTTTATAGTGTGTTCAATTAACTTTGACCATATGTTTTGCCATTATTCGAAAAGGAAGAAAGGACAAAAAGTCATGAAAGAAAAGTTGTTTGGCAAGCTTTGACCTAACAACTTTGTGCAGAACCAAAATCTGTAACTTATTGCTTAACTCCATTTCGAATCAATTACTGCGTTTTCAGAGGAAAACAAATGCAAAATGGTATTCAGCAACCTATATGTAATACATGTAAACTGGTGCTGAAAATTGCTGAGATTACTTCACAAAATGCAGTTTTTGAACTTATAATTAGGGCATAATAAAGGCTGATAAAATGTCATGTTACCTGTGATATGCACTCTTGTGTAACGAGCAGGGACACATTTCAAAGAATGGATTTGGGCTGGTGACATGGCGAAAAACAAGAATCATGCATCATCAGCCCTATTGCTTGATACTTTCTCACCCATTTACAACTGTTTACAACTTCTAGTCCAGATCATTTTGAAAACAACTCCTAAGTATAATTTATATCAATAAGCAATTATTCTTAATGAGCAAAACAGGCTTTAAACTGTGTATGACTGTGAGCGACACAAAAAATTGTTTTTGAACACTTTATCTGAGAACGGCCCTGTACATGAAAACCCTTTTTTCACATTTCCACCAGGTATTCCAAGGTATACAGGTGTAAACCAAAAAGTACAGGGATCCTTGAACTGTTTCCCCCGAAATAAAGCCGTACTTGAATATTGTGATAATAAATCCTACCTTCTTTGAATTACAGTCTCTCTGGTAGTTGTCATTTTGTTGGAGTAAACGGCAAGGCTTCCCTAGGGCTGCCTCCAACCATCAGCCCGCAGCGTCACCATCAGTCCCCAACATCTCCACTCTTGAAAATAATGACTAAGATTATAGGACTTACAAAGCCATCAGGTTTGCTTTCAAGTGGGTTTATGGTATAAGAAAAATACTATTGATATAATGAAATACCTCACATTCCAATCACTTCCCATTTGCAAGCAAATTGAAATGTAATTCCAATGACCTATATAAATTAGACAGTGGATTTTTTTTTTTTTTTAATCTCAGCAAATGCGAGTAACCAAAATTACAATTATACACGGTGAATTACCTGCAGGATAATTAGAATTATCCTTAAGGAGTCCGGAGGTAGACAAAGACTACTCCATGCAGTCTTCATGTTATAGGCCCCTAAGAATGAATATATATTTCCCTTCAAAGCAAGAATGGAACAGCTCAACCAACATATATGGGTAGCCTACAATATCCCCCGTCTTATGCAATGCAGACCCGAGGAAGAGCAGAAGGCCATACGGCACTGGGAGGGTGAGATCCATGACAAGATACATAAATCCCCCAGACAAACAATGAAGCAGGGGGGTACAATGCCGGGTATCCTCGGGAACTCCTTAAGGATAATTCCAATTATCCTGCAGGTAAGTCCCTTTGTATAATTTGTAATTATCTTACACTCGTCCGTCGGCTAGACAGACTATTCATTGGCAGAGTTTAAAGCTCCTACCAGTATGGCCTCTGTTAAACGATTCATGCAGACAGGTTGGTTATAGAAGCGATGGAACGTCGTAAGCCGTAGCCCAATCGCACGTCTTAGAATACTGGAAAGGGACACACTCTTGATATGCTGTGAAGAGGCCCGCAGAGCATGGGAATGTTGCGTAAACACCGAAACATCAACCCCAGCTGCTCTGCATAACAGTTCGGATCCATCTGTGCCATCGTAGCTGAACATACTGCCTTATAAGGCTTTTGGTATGACACAAACAGCTGTTTCTCTGAACCCCTTACTGGAGCTGTAACTTTATATACTGCAACACTGCAGCCACTGGACATATTCTCATCCTGGAGTATTTTTTTAAGAATTATCTCCCTTACTCCGGAACCCGGTGGGTAGTCTTAGTAGGCTGAGCTACTAGAAAGCGGATCTCCGATGTGGATTAAAACCCTAAAGCCAAGATCTAGTGAAGTTATAGAGGCTCCCCTGCGGAGAGACTAGCGTACTAAAATAGCAGATTTCATGGATAGAAGCTTTAAAGACAATACGGCATTTGCCGCCAGTTCTTCAAATACCTCATAACCTGGCCCACTGGCCATGTAAAAACATATCGCGGGACTGGAGGCCGAGTATTAAATATGCCCTTCATGAGGCTTTCTCACCAAGATAATTAGCCCCAACCCGCACCCATCAACGGGGACATGAGTCATTGAAATGGCAGACTATGAGTATTAATGGTGTCCGAGTACAAAAGCCCTTCATTATACAACTTGGTAAGAAAAGCACAGACATTAGCTATAGATGTAGAAACTGGATTGCAACTCGTTCACGACACCAGCTATCCCAGACTCGCCAGGCCGCAAAATACTGCTTCTCGGTACCTTTCCTCCATGATGCGAGGATGAGCTGACCAGAGTCTCCCTGAAATGCCTGGCCTATCTAAGGGGCGACTGATATATCCACCTGCTAATTGCATTGATTGAGCCAGTGGATGAATCTCCCCGCTGTGCAGAAGAAACAGAAGATCAGCTCTCGCCGGTAACAGGTACTGGCGTTCCCCACAGCATCAAACAGAAGCATCCGCTACCAAATGGGATTCCCAAAACTGGAGTAGAGCAAACAAAACTGGCCAGTTGATCCTGATGTACCTTTTCCAAACCTTACCGACTAGACAAAACGGGGGAAAGCGTACGGGGTGCAGTCGACGCCACGGGAAAGAGCAGAGCATCTACTTTCCACGCCCTTGGATCTGGGCGCCATGATACAAATTCCTGACGACTGATGATTCTTGATGCAACAAAGGTCGACATCTGGATAAAACCCCATATCCGTTTATCAAGCTTTTGAAAACTTTGGGTTGAAGCGTCCATTCGACTTATCTGGAAAACTCTCTTGAAAGATGGTCTGCCATCTTGTTTTGAGCTCATGGCAGATATTCCGCAGAAATTAGAATCCTCCTTTGGAGGCACCATTTCCACAGCACTACTTCGCTGGAAATAGAGGGGACCTGTACCCTCCTTGATGTGATGTAGTTACAGCAGATATATTGTCCATCTGCATCGAACCTGAACATTTTCTAGCTGTTCGCCACACAATTGGACTGCAACATTTGTGCCTTTGCTTCCAGCGTTATATGAGATGCTCGTTTCGAGCTGATCAATCTCCCGCTGAACTTTATTACAGTGATTCATCATAACACCTACCCCAACCTGCGAGAGGATTTTGCTCCGTCTGAATCAAGAAATCCACCTGTGGTGGATGTATTGGGCGTCATTCCCACCTGAAGGAACTGATACATAGGTTCAACTCCTCCTTTGCTAACGGGGGGACAATATGAGTTCGTCAAAATTCAAACGAGCCGTGCCGAGCCAAAATTGCGCCTGCCTGCAGATCATGCAGAATAGAGTTGCTGGCAATATAGCCTGGGCCTAAGAATTTCAGTAGACCCACCAGGCTTGCTACTTGGCGAACGTGAACTCGGTCTTCAGGACCATTTCCTGACACCTTGCAATAACAGCTTACGATTTTTCCTGTGAAATAAGATCATCATTGACCTTGGGTTAACTGGAGACAAGAACTGTAACTCTTGAGCCGGGATCATGGCGGACTTTCTCTTGATTTATCATAAAGCCCAAATTTGTCAAAAGGTTTACCGCTATGCACAGGAAGACGACACAATGCTGGCTGGGACCCCATAATTGAATGTCGGTCGAGAAAAATTACCTCGAATTCCTTGGCTACGTAATGTAGCCACCCACTGGTTCAGGACCTTGGTAAAAAACCCTTGGAGAGGACGTAGCCCGAATGGAGACAACGAAAGGAAAACCTGTGGTTTACCCAATTAAAACGCAGAAACATCCAATGGCCATCTGCATTCGGAATTGAGAAATAAGCGTCCTAAGATCCAACGTAGCAAGGAAGTCTCTTTCCGTATCAAACGCAAAGCCGACTCTAATGTCTCCATCTGCAAATGAACTTTTAGAACAAATTGATTTAGCGGCTTTAAGTTATTACTGGCCGCATCTTCCCATTTTTCTTTGGGACTAGAAAGAGGTTTGAAACAAAGTTCCTGAGGCTGGTAGTCACTACCTCGATCCGCCGGCTTGGCTAACAAAACTTGAACCTCTTCCTCGATAAACTTTTGCTTTTCCAGACCAACAACCTTGGTCAAACGTGGTGCTGCTTGCACCGGAAATGAAACAAAACGAATGCGGTATCCCTGACAGCATCACAACACAAACTGGTAGTTTGTAATCTCTTCCCATGACCTTCGACACTTCTCCATTACGTGTTCAGCTGAAATTCTCCCTAAGCGTCGAGAAACTGGCGCTGGAGGTCAGTCTTCTGAAAATTAAGAAGCTGGTTTAGAATCCTGTGAATATGTTGAATGCTAAAGGACTGACGTCCACCGTTGACTATGGTATGGTTGACCCTTTGAAGAATGTCGAGTAGACTTGTTGTATGATGGACGGGTACTAGACCTATGGGATGTCCCTGATGGCGAAGGCTTCTTATTACCCATGAGCCGTCAAATACTGTTGCGATTTTGAAGATGAGCGAGAAGATTCCTTGATCTCCTTATACGAGCCTCGCAATGTAACACCCAACAGCTGATCAGTAATGGTGATATCATTGCTGCATAACTCCTTATAATCCAAATTCAACATGGGACTAATATGCTCCGTCACGTTAGTGCTAACAGAATAAGAGGCATTCAATTGGGAAGGCCATTGCTGCGCTCAAATGCTCCAAAACTTCTTCTTATCAACATCACCATGTGTGTCCACAAGATCCACGGGCTTGACTAGTGGAACATGCAGGACGACATCCCACTTGAACCTTCGTAGTTTAAATATACGGTTCTCTCAAATCGGAACATGTTTTCCAAATGAAACGTACCTTGGGGCTAGCCTATTGGCCACATTAGAAGGTGGAGCATATATTTTCTGTAACTCCTCAATTTATCCTTTTTGACCTGACGGTTAAACTATTCTTGACCGTGTCAGGCCCAGTATTTAGGCACAGGTTTCTCAACTGGATCGGACTTGTTACAGACTCCAAAATACTTATGCCTTCATAAAGGTGCATCATCACCAGAATATTTCCAGATTCTGGATTAACAATTGACCCACCGCCAGTCGCGGTTGTTACATACAATATACTCGTTCCCGTCGTATTGGCCATATTAGCATCAAACAGGGTAATGCGATGCACCAGCACCGCGAGTCGCCCGGTATTGGCGTCACAACAGACTACTCACCACCACCATACCACTACATTAGAATCATAAATGTTACCTGATTACAATCCCGATTTTCGTCCTCGCGTTGATTTCTGCTGCACCAGCTGCGACAACCAAGCCACCTGATTTTGCATTCAACATCTGATGGTTGAGATGTATCAAAACGACGCCATCTTGGAGTTACATCATCCGAATCAGATATATCACACACTTTCGGTCGCCATCTAGTTGACTCGGCCTCTGCAACTGACTTGCTAACGAACACATCTTCTCTGAAGGTGAAAATAGAACTCCAATACGGGCGTTTTGGGTCGCGATAAATTGCTCCTGTCCACAGAACGAGTAACAAGCAGTGGATCCAACCAAATTGGCATGATGTCCGGATGCATGGCGTAGCACTCGAACGCGAGTAAGAAGGAAAAGGAAAGGGCAACATGCCTTTAAACTTAGCATTGTCACTGACGCCGGTTCTTCCCGATTCCTTCTCCGGTCCCGATTTTACTGGCATGGCCGCAGGGCGGATTCCTTTTTCCGCTTGGGTGAACTCGTCTCTTTCCCAACTTTTCCCTTAGCCCGCCCTACCCATCCTTATCGGCATCTTGATATAGAAGTCAGTGATCTTGAAAAACACTATAGTATACTCCCGGACTAAATACGAACAGAAGGCCAGAACAATCTTCCCGCACACCAGTCACGTGACAATAACCGTCGACCACACCCACAATCGATTACAAATTCCGGTGTACACCCGAGGGCTTCGATGAAATACGTACAGGGATTATTGGTAGGCTCACCCGAATTATATGTGGTTGGATGTTACAGGGGGCTGGGATAGCGGGAATCGCCATTGATCCGTCTGAGAATCATTGTCACTTTCTTTTTTAATTTCCATCTAGGCAGGGGGACGCTATAACGCGGATAAACCTAAGCTGCGTATAGTCTTGTTCTACCGAGGACGAGGTTGTAAGATAACTTTGAGGTGTCCAAAGCATTATGGCATGAACTTATTATCATAGTTTTGGGAGGGGCACCACATATTGGGTTTACACCATCGTCGTATTTGGAAAGTCCTTATGCATACTTATGATACAAAGGTATTTTACGTTGTTGCATTTAGTGAGTGAAAACAACCACCATGTGTCACTCTATTTAACTCAAATATCTTAAGCAAATTAACAGGGGTCATCGGGAAATTGAGTTCATTAGGGATCTTTTTTTAGGCATGTTTTTTCTTACATTGACTGGTTTTTGTTTGCATAATGATTGCTGTTCAAAATCGCCGATCCAGATAAGGGATATTGGGGAAATGCAACACTGATAACATAACGCAACGCACGGATTGCGCAGCCACAGTGAGGACGTTCGGCTGGTTGTGCAACAACGAGAGACGTGCAATGTGTTGAAAAATCGTTGGGCTATTCACTAATACATGCGATTTTTGTTTTTCTACCTTTATCTAAATCTAGGTATAGTTCCCCTTTCAAATCACTCAACTGCACTTGCCCCTTCACTTGTCCCTGTCATGTGTTTTTGAAGATATTCACCATCATGCACAGCGGTACT
The DNA here is from genome assembly GCA_023653785.1 of Ophioderma brevispina. Lineage (NCBI taxonomy): Eukaryota > Metazoa > Echinodermata > Ophiuroidea > Amphilepidida > Ophiodermatidae > Ophioderma > Ophioderma brevispina. Next base: position 68,247 of record JAMKCH010085618.1, read on the forward strand.
CTGCATCCAACGTGTTTGCATATTTTATCAATGTTCAGGGCCCAGCTAAAGCAGCTAACACAAGATAAAATTACGCAGAAGCATGGATGCCTTTTGTTAATTCCCTGATGAACCACTCTGATCATTGTTGAAAATCTAAATCACATTCCATCAAAAATTTTAACCTTATTATAAATTTTAAAAAAAAAAAAAAAAAAAAAAGAAATGTTTGATATCCCTTTACCATGACAATTTCCTTTGTCCATCAAAGAATCAGTCACACAAATGGTTGGTTTCCTTTACACCAGTATGATTATGAACATGTTATGACCACATATGTAAATTCCAGTAAAGATAAAGACAAAGAAAAATAAGGAAACGGCTCTACTAAGGCATACAAAAATATTTGTTTGCCATAAAACAATGGCAAAAATTATTAGGGTTGGTGGGTCAGATTTTTTTTAATGACTTCACTTGACATTTTTTTACTCTAAAATGATACAATAGCTACTTAAACGTAAGCTTTTCTCAATGACATAGTAAAAGATCTTTTGTTTTTTTGTCTTGTTTTTATTTTTGTATGGTGTTGGTAAAAAAAATTGATTTGTAATGAAACATCATGGGTCAATCGGCAATTTTTTGGGTGCTAAATTGGCATAAAAAATTTTAGGGTCCGGCAGGTTTTTCTAAGGGTCGACAGGTTTACAGCAAACAACATTTTTGTTTTTATCCTAATGATTGTCTCGTGCCATGTCTCTTAATTATCAGCTTACCTCATCACCACACACTTTGCTATGACACAGCTTTGACACAGTCACTTGGCCCGCATCTAATCTTTGGCTGCTTTCTAATGTCACCGCACGGGGTCCGCAATCTGTTAATTAAATTGAAGGGTGAGCTAGCCCACTTATTCAATGACGTAAAAAATCTAGACGCTAGCGGGCCGGTGTTATTTTGCAAAATTGGTGTGGGGCTAAGATTACCCAAGGTGCACTTCGAATTCCGTCCAAGCAACAGCTCTCACATTTTTGTACAACACAGCAAATCAAGGCAAACGAGTAACACAGGGACTTACTTAATACTGGTTGTAAGAGATGCTGACCTCATACGTTCCTAAAGGCCCATGCAAAAACCCTATTTTCATGAGGAGGGGACGGAGACTGTACTTTGACTTAGAACGCAAAACATGCCCAAAAACTACATGACCGAAAAAAGTAATGGGTTCCTGGTTGATGCGCGCAGCATACCGGCTCTAGTTTGGACCCATTTGCAAGTTATATCATTTTTGGACAAGATTGCATCAAGTGGTAGGTAAAGATATCAACGACGCTAGGGATAAGGTACGTTTAGTTTTGAAGACAGCCAGAATGTATAAAATTCAATCTATTCTGATGTCTGTAAATTCGGAAACCTTGTACTCTTAACACAGTGCAAAGTGATCGTTTTGGGTTTTCTGCGCAGTCAACATGGTCAAAGCAGGGAAGCCATCAAGCATTCACGGGTGGTAGGCCATCACATTCACAACAAAGATATGACAGATTGTCTGGCGATGGCGGAACTTTCCCGATTTTGGAGATTACAATACATTATGTTCCATTTTCATATTTCTTTCAAAATGGGAATCAAGGGTTGGGGTCTGCTCATCGGAATCGTGAAACCGAAGCAAATGCATGAACTTCGTTTTGTCATTGTCATGTTTGTAGTTGTGAGAAATTCTTCAAAACAGTTGAAAATAACTAGTAAAAGAATGAGGCATGTAAAAGGCCTAGGTCATTTGTCCATGCCTAACTAGGGCTACCTAATAAACAGGCCCAGCAGTTTAGATGTTAATCATTAATCTCAACTTTTTAGGTACGATTACAGAAGAAAAACCTAACTGCTGGCCGACAGTGTAGGCTAAGCCTAGCCTAGGGCCAGCTAGGCTGGCCTAGCAGGCCCTAGGACTGAGGTACTAAATCAATTTGGTTACCGTACATTTAAAACTTGAAAACAAGTTCTTCGACTTTAGGCGTGGGCTTTACGAAGTTTTGTATCTTGAAATGACCCTAGGCTTAATTATTGCCACAACCAGTTACTATCAGCCTATTGATATGATAGCTTGTACAAGTTGGGAGGTTTCGGTTTACTCAATAGTGTAATTCCTTGCAAGCAATTACTCTGTGTAACAAGACTAATTATTATTAGTAAGCCTAGGCCTATATAGCAAACTGGCTAGGATAGGCCTGGACAAAGCACAGACTGCTTGCATTGCTATGCTACACTTTGTCGACTCTGTCGATTGGATAAAAGTCTGAAAAACTTGACGTGGGAGTAGAGATGAATATCGGAATAGCGGGGGAACAGGTGTTGTTTTTGTCGAGCGTAATAGAACTGCGTTTAAAGTCGGCAGTGGACTAGCGTGGTCACAAGATCGCGTACAATAAAGGGGATTACGCGCGCATATATGATTTGATTTCACCTCACATTTATTGTTGGGCGTTCCCGCCAGAATGGTTACATAAACTACGGTGCAAGTAAAACGTAGCCTGGTTATTTCAATAACGTTACGCGGAAAAAAAAAAAAAATTAACTCATAGACAAAACCACACCGTACGTAATGACAGAACCACGCCGATATTCTTATTCCAAAACTGCGCGTACGTAATGGACAGAACCACCATGTTATGCCAAAACCAGCGTACGTTATGCCAAAAAACAGGCGTACGTTAAGAATGTCATCGAAGTATAATAGAAAAAGCCCATACGTACGTTCTGTCAAGACCATGGTACGTTATGACGGAACCCACGACGTAGTTTTGAAAAGAAACCATGCGTACGTTTTGATTTGCACGCCGTATGGTTTGGTACCGGTTGGCACGGGGGGAACGGCCCCAACCATACACTTTGCCATCTGTCCATGCGTAACGGCCCAGAATGCACTGAAAAGGGAGGTAGGGTCGAGGCATGTAAGAAGCCACTATTACAGGGGGCGGTAGCTTCAATCTCCTTCAATGCCGATTTCTGTTGAACGTGGACCAAAAAAGCATGGTAAAATACTTTGTGATAAATTGGACTTCATAGATAGATGATTTGGATCCTCCAAAAAAAAAGCATTAAGGGGAGCTAGTGAACCCATAGATTTGCTTGTGAAGAGAGGTAAAAGGGGAGGAGTAAAGTAATAGGATCTTCCTTCCTCAACATCTACCTACAACCCTAGATTTGTCGAGGGACCCCAAGACTCACGGCATGCCGCAAAATCGCAATTGAACTAGCGTGAAATATTGCATCCCTTTAAGCTGGGGTCCACGATCATATTTAGGGAAGAAAAAAATAGTTTCCATCAGATTAAGCTAAAATTTGAGTAAATTAAAACTGCATATAAATAGATGATTTGGTCCAAAACACACTTGGGGAGCTTATTTAACCTTGATGCTGAAGATTAAATTTGATGCTCAAACTATAAACATAGTAAACCCTACATATGATCGTGGAACCCAATGACAGGATCGCCTGAAAAATACTTACTCTCGTTATCCTACAAAAATCGTCCAGAAAATCCTCTGTTGTCTGGCAATAGCGTGCAAATGTGATGTTTACCTAAATGAGTATATGAATGCTCATTTTGATTATAAACGGGTGCAACGATCATTCACTCTGAGGTGGATGTTTCGTGACGGGCATGATTTTGTTGAGAGTTCCATTATGATAAGGACGGTGAAATCTGCCGACGCGATATTTCTGGGAATGTGGGCTATTTTTGTCCAACACTGAGCGAGTGAATCAACAGTGGATGGTGCTGCCCGAGTCTTTTAAACTCATGGATGAATAACAGGATATAACGAACCAACACCAGTGGGGATCTGTCAGCAGGCGTGCACTGATTAGGTAAGAGAAGATTTCAGTAGCTTCACACAATGCATTGCTTCCAATGGAGGTTTTTGTAAGGTACTGATGTGAATCGTAAGTGATGAAACATGAAACATGGCTATAATCTAAATTGACATTCTGATCACAAAAACTTGCATTTTTTAAGGTGTTTCATCTCTAACGATTCACATGACTACTGTACAAAAACCAATGAAGACAGCATGCATTGTGGGAAGGCTACTGAAAATTTCTCATTGGTTATGATATTTGCCTTTGGTACTGAAGGTCCACGGTATTCGAACCCAGGTAGGGCACTGCTGGGATTTAATTGGGTACTAAATTGGACGAATTTGTAAAGGAACTATGATTAAAAACTATAGGTCGCTTCCCTGGTTCCTTTGGACTTGAGCAAATGCAACCATGATAATATCCGTCCTTTGGGGGGACATTAAGCTGCCGCGGGGTCCCATGGACCGAGTCATACTGTACAGCTATCACCAGCAGGTCCACCGTTTGTTTACAACAAGGAGAACTCGGATTTACGCGATGCGTAAAAATATGTCACAGGCCGAATGTCCCGTGCCGTCATAACATGCAAAAAATGCAACTGCAATGTATGAAGTGTACGATACGAATCCCACAAAATCGGATTACCTTTGGTTAAATGACTCAAGAAAAGAAATCTTAAAATTATCGGCAATATGCCTTTAAAATAACTAAATTGAGTTAAAAATTATGAGAATTTATTCAATTTGGAACACTATTTTGAAAAAAATGCATGTGACATATTTTAATTTTTGGCCCTTGTACGGGGTTCTGGAAAGGGGAAACACTGAATTTTTAGTATTTTCACTTTTAAACGAAATGTAAACCGGGGCGCTGGCAACCCAACAAGGATGATCCCCGTGCCTGCAACCAGAACTAAAAAAACCTTTCCATGAGAAACAGGGGGACTCTAATATGTTAATACCTTTGTTGTGGTTATACTTTGACTACCTCCACCTAGCAATTAACTGATTTTTGATATAATTAATTAGCTTAGTTACCCTATTTAATTTGCCCCGAAATACGCCAAAATTCTAATAACGTCAGGAACTCCTAGCCCGCTCCTTCCCCAAGTTACATATTCTACGCCGCCGGAAACTCCAGAAAACTTGTACAAAGCCTTGCGGAAAAATTTACATTAAATATGCAAATTAGATACCTAATTAGCATATTTTCCACCCAAAATCAAGTAGGTCAAGAACTCATCAACCCGTCTTTCCCCCAAAGGACATCATCGTACCCCATACGGAACTCCAGATAACACTCATAATAGAGCCAAATGTACATTTCTGTGCAATATTGACCTTTTCCTTGACATTTACCCCTTCCCCCTGAAAGACCCAGGGGAAGACCCTGCGGGAATAATTACATGGTGATTAGGGGGTTTCCCCTTAAATATACCAATTTTGGTTACTCTAGCTCATCCAGAAAAAAGATATGACCCCAAAAAAATATGTTCCAGGGTTAACATTTTATCACGGACACTACAGTACGGACGGTGCTCATTTATAGTCCCCTTCCGCACTTCGTTCGGCGGGACAAAAAAAAAAGTCGGGTCGTAACCCCTAGACTGTCTCAAGAGGTCCTGTTCAGTTTTGAGGGATACTCTTAGTAGAGTGATTAATCATGGTGGGATATACCTCTGAGGGCTCGGTCCTCTAAATTGTAATAAATACAAGGCGGTTCGGAACCACAAAGGCCCGCCGTGCGATAGTACATGGAGGGAAATATAATTTAAGATCACAGGGAGATTGTGGGTATTTTTTGTCCCACACTGAGCGAGTGCTAACCAGTGGCTGGTGCCGATGTCTTTTACAACTCATCGGAGGAATAACACGGATAGAACGGAACCACCCAAGTGGGGCATCTTGCTCAGCAGGCTTGCACTGATTAGGATAAGAGAAGATTTCAGTAGCTTCCCACAATGCATTGCTTCCAATGGAGGTTTTTGTACAGGTACTGATGTGAATCGTTAGTGATGAAACATGGCTAAATTGACATTCCTGATCACAAACTTGCATTTTAAGAGTGTTTCATCTCTAACGATTCACATGACTACCTGTACAAAAACCAATGGAAGCAATGCATTGTGGGAAGCTACTGAAATCTTCTCTTGGTTAGGATATTTGCCTTTGGTACTGAAGGTCCACGGTTCGAACCCCGGTAGGGCCACTTGCTGGGATTTAATTGGGTACTAAATTCTGGACTTAATTTGTAAAGGAACTATTGATTAAAACTATAGTTCCGCTCTCCCATGGTTCATTTGGACTTGAGCAAATGAACCATGATAATATCCCGTCCTTTGGAGGGGACATTAAGCTGCCGGTCCCATGTACAGAGTCATACCTGTACATGTATATCACAGAGTCAGTTTAAAACAAGGCGAACTCGGATTTACGCGATGCGTAAAATATTCCCCGCCGAATGTCCCGATCACTAACATGCAAAAATGCAACTGCAATGTATGAAGTGTACAATACGAATCCCAAAAATGGTTACCTTTGGTAAAATGACTCAAGAAATCTTAAAATTAATCTGGCAAATATCCCTTTAAATTAACTAAATTTAGTAAAAATATGATAATTTATTCAATTTGGCAACACTATTTTTGAAAAAATCATGTGACCATATTTTAATTTTTGGCCCTGTACGGGGTCTGGAAAGGGGCGAAACACTGAATTTTACGTATTTTCACATTTTCCAAGAAATGTAAACCGGCTGGCAACCCAAAAGACTGATCCACGTGCTGCAACCAGAACTAAAAAAACCTTTCAATGAAAACATGGGTACTACATATGTTAATACCTTTGTTGTGGTATACTTTGACTACCCCACCTAGCAATTAAACTGATTTTTGCATATTAATTAGCTTATTTACATATTTAATTTGCCCGAAATACGCCCAAAATCTAATCACGTCAAGAACTCCTCAGCCCGCTTCCTTCCACCAAGTTACATCATTATACGCCTTACGGAACTCCAGAAAACTTGTACACAAGCCTTGCGGGAAAATTTTCATAAATTATGCAAATTAGATACCTAATTAGCATATTTTACACCCAAAATCTAATTAGGTCAAGAACTCATCAACCCGCTTCTTTCCACCAAGTTACATCATCGTAGCCCATACGGAACTCCAGATAAATCATAATATAGCCAAATGTTGACATTTCTGTGCAATATTGACCTTTTTCCCTTGACATTTACCCCCTACCCCCTGACAGACCCAGGGGAAGACCCTGGGGGAATGAATTACATGGTGATTAGGGGGTTTCCCCTCCTACAATATACCAAATTTTGGTTACTCTAGCTCATCCAGAAAAAAAGATATGCCCAAATGTTCCAGGGTTAACATTTTTATCACGGACATACATCGGACGGAGCCCATTTTCTGTCCCCTCCGGAACTTCGTTCGGCGGGGACAAAAAAAGTAGGGTTTAGAACCCCTGAATGTCTCAAGTGTCTGGTCAGTTTGAGGATAATCGTAGTAGAGTGATTAATCACTGGTGGGTATACCTCGAGGGCGCTCGGTCCTCTAATTGTAATAAACCAAGGCGGTTCTCAAACCACAAAAGGTCCCCCGCCACGTCGCGATAGTAAATGGAGGAAATATAATTTTTAAGATCACCGGGAGAAGAATTGTGATGGAAATAAGTGGTTCTCAAACAATGAGGCTGCTGCCATAGCAGTTGCAATTTGCAACGGTATCCAAATGTTGACTACATTGACCATACACTATTTGTAGTTATTTGCATTAATGACACCTACTCTTGAACCTTTGAACAGACCTCACAATTTTTGGGTTAGAAATGTTGACCACATCCACAAGTTTCATGACATACATAACTGTTGAGTTAGTGAACTGAATACCCCACGAACTTGCCACTTTGATAATGGACCTTCAAAATTTTCAGCAATGAATACTTACTACACCCATCAGTTTTCGATGCCCATTAATACCATGTGTATGGATTGACCTTGGATAAAATTCCCCCACATGACCTTTGAATATGCCCATCAAAATTTTGGCAATGAAAAGTTGACCACAACCCACCAAGTTTCATCATCCCCTCAACCACCTTACTTAGGGTTTTGACCTTGAAGACCCGACATGACCTTGAAAATGGACCCTTCAAATTTTCGGCCACTGACTGTTACCCACCACCCACCAAGTTTCATCATATCCTACCACAATTGACAAGGGCTATAGCAATTTATTCCATTTGACCTTTGATGCCCACAGACCTTGAAAGACCTTCAAATTTCAGCACGGAATGTTGACCACAACCACCAAGGGTCATCATTCTTACCACATGTGATAAGGGTTGAAGAATATGAGCCCATTTGACCTTTTGAAGTGACCCGAAATGCACCTTTTTTTTTTTAAATGACCTTCAAACTTTTTCGGCAATGAATGTTGACCACCCCACCAAGTTTCTCATCCTAGCACAATTGACAAGGGCTATAGCAATTTTATTCACATTTTGACCCCCGAATTTGACCTTTGACCCATGCCACATGACCTACCTACGAACTATCCACGTCTACCCTTGGGTGACAGCTTATGGTGCGAAGATGGGCACCATACTGCTTAGGATCAAAAAGATTCGGGTGTACAAGGTATATCTATTATTTTTGACCCCAAATTTGACCAAATTTTTGACCCTATTTTTGGACCATATTTGACCTTGACCCATGCCACATGAACCCACCTCGAAATCATCCACCAGTCTACTTGGGGGACATCTATGTTGCAAAGATGGAAACCCATACTTGCTTTCGATAACAGGATATCTTGTTTAACACAGATATAACAATTATAGGCTAGTTTTTGACCAAATTTGAACCTATGTTTGACCATATTTTTTGACCTTTGACCTTTGTCAAAGACCCACTTACATCCCAGCCAAAGCCTACTTGAGATGCATCAATGTTGCGAAGATGGACACCAACACTTGCTTAGATCCAGATATATTGCTTGGGACGCACACACACACACACCCACGGACGCAGGCATTTCTATAGTCCCCATTTGCCAACAAAGTTGGCGGGGGACCCAAAAAAATAGGGACAGCGGGGCCCCCCAATAGGTCATCCGATTTTCTGTTGGTCAAAGACCCTTTAATTTGTGGGGGTTGGGGAGTGGGGGTATGGGGTCTGAAGCAGTGAACTTCGAAATGCTTTTTCTTATTTTCCTAAAAAATAGTGGCATATAACATGTTATATATCATATTGTAAGCCGTGTCACAAAAGTTTAATTTTAAAGTCACATGAAAATTTGGCGCTGGTTTGCCCATAGGTAACCACGTAATAAGGCTCTGCTTGGCCTAAACACAGAATCGAATGGAACTAAATAACCAAAAACATTGCGACGGGGACGGAAACTTGGGTTGACATATTGCAGGAGGGGCGGGTAATGGGTTAATAAGCAGTGAACCATGACGCCGAATTTTTAATACCGTTGCCATGGCAACCGGTAAGCGACCAAATCGCATTTTTTGGTGTTAATTTGAATTTGGAACACAATTTGAAAAACGGCTTCATGGTTTCACTCGGCCTCCGTCTGTAATTGCGAATATGTCGTGCCAAAAATTTCATGTTCCTAGAATGTAGCGTTCCTCTCTAGTTACGTTGTTTCATAGTTTTGGTGTTTGCTTATTTTAACCGAAACGCGTTATAGGCCCGAAACATTTTTTTAGACAAAATTGAGGGCGCTTTTGATGTGAAATATGGAATTATTGTTTTAAATTTATTTTAGACGAATTCTCCTAATTTATTAATGAAAGAATCATTCGAAATAGGGGCATCCCCTTGTCCTGTTATGATTGTAATAATTTTTCTTAACTATAGCAGAGAGGTGAGAGAAAACAAAATTTAAAAATACATAAAAATCACCTACCCGGGGAACTTTAATACTTTAAATTATGGAAGAAAGGATAATATGAGAACTTTTTTTACTTCAACTAGCCAAAATAAATGTGTTAATAGTTCATCAAATATAATATCTTTAAAAGCATCTTGAAAATTTTCACAATTGACTAAACATATAGGACGAGTGAGATGGCTTTGTGCGCAAAGGTGGCGGGACACTATTTAGATGTTGATCACGATAGAGGTATGGAAGAGGAAAAACGAAATGTCAATTGCGACTCGAACATAAGTGAAGCATTTTGTAGATTACATACTACACAATTTAGCCATTTGCATTTTCTACATGCTCTGGATTTAGGACAATTTTTTTTTTTATCATATTCAGACCCATACACCCCACCCTTAATCCCTGAATGACCTTTGACCCTCTCCTCACGCTATGATCCAACCAAGACACATTGCATCATTGTTAAGCATACCAAGTAGAATTTGATTCATCACTGACACCAAAATGCTTAGACCAAAATTGTATATCATATGCAAACAAGTTTATGACCCTAAATGACCTTGAATGACCTTGAACCCCCATTGTTACCCCACATTAGACCCATTGTCTCAATGGTACAAGCTATACCACGGGTAAGAAACTGATCTCACTCATAAAAAGCTAGAACATTTTAATCAAAGTTGTCAAAAAGTGTGAGCGCACACACGACTGGCGAGCTGAATAGCTGCCATAAGGTCTCTTTCCTATGGGACCCCTAAAATGTACCATAAGTTGGATTAGGATCAAGCGGCATAAGGTAGTTACCTATCGGCATGACCTAAAAATAAACATATAACAGGGTTTTTATTAGCTAGTATAATAAAAACGCTACTTGTTCACATAAGGCCCCAATGTGCGGGCCGGTTCCTCAGCTGTCGGGTGGGGACAGTGGAGCTTCGCAATTTCAGCGCGGAATCCCCCAGCAAATGCAGTATCTGCTTGGGTTCCGCGTTATTCGGCGGCGTTTGACCAGCCAATTGTCATCGAATCGGAACAAAAATGGGTAGGGTGAATACTACAAGGATATGCCGGGTGGTTAAAATAAAATTCCCCACCCAACCCTCCCATTTGGGCGTGGTACTCGGTGTCTTGATTGATGAGTGCAGTTCAGAACACCTTTGCTGCTGTGTGGGGAGGTGCCTCAGCCTTGGCTGTGCCTCTGGGATTCTGATTCGCCTCCTGGTCGGGGCGTATGTGAGGGGCGGGGTGGGGTCTCCAGCCACTTTTATAACGCCCAATGTCGCCGACTTGCTTGTGAAGGCCCCCTCCAACCCTGCGGGCCAAACGACTTTTGTTTGGTCTTGGGACCCCGGCTCGCTATTACAACTTGGGTCAGTTCTGTTCAAATGTGGTTTTTCTTGGGTAGTACTGTTAATTAGTGCTTTCAGTTACCTTATTTTAGTGGGAAATGACCAGCACGGTAACCTGATGGGTCAACCCACTACGATGCATCTATGAGAAGATATGAACTGTCAATGTTATGCCTTAGCTTTCGAAGTGCATATTGTATCTTGTTTTGTCGATAGTGCTAAGGGGGGGCTGTTTTGGCTTTATGGTATTAATTTAAAACTATCGCACGTAGCCAAGGGGCGGATCCAGGAATTCTAAATAGAGGGGGGCGCCCGTCATTATTCGCTTTTACAATTTTCCGACTCGACGGGGTAGACCCAAATTTTTTCACCCCTTTCCCGGTTCTACTTTAAATTTGAAAAGATGCGGGGGGGGGGGGGGGGGGGGGGGGGGGGGCGGGGTGGGGGGGGGGGGGTCAACGCCTAGATTTTATATCTTTTCAAAGCCACCAGAGCACCAAACAACACAACAAAGAAGGTACCCCTCTGTGCTCTTCAGAATTTCAAACAAAAATGAAAACAAAATTGTGTCTACCCGGCGGGAGCGCAGGGCGGCCGGAAAAAATTTTACAAATTGTGTCGCCAAGGGGGCCCACAAAAGGTCATTTTCATAGATGAGATATACGGGCGCCCAGCGCCCACTGTGCGCAAAACAACAACACAAAAGGCAGTTTATACATCTACAGGCGCCCAGCGCGCCCTTTGGTTTGCAAAAAAGACTAGGGGGGGCGCGCACCGGGTGCGCCCCCCCTAATCCGAAGATGCCCTAGCCAAACCGCAATACCCGCATTTGCGTGCAATCCTGGTGTTGTTGCCGGAATTGGGGGAGTCTGAGAAAAAAGCTGTATTAGCAATTCTTTAGCCATTAAATACACCTCTTTAAATTAAAATCTCAGAGGATTTTGTAAAATGTACAATGCACTATACCTGATAAGTAATCCTCATGCCCCACAGCTTGCAAGTCTATGATGAAAGGCTTGATAGAAAAATCTTGGTTCTCTCTTCGACTGAGGCAAAACTCCACTTACTATTAACAAAACATCCAGTGACAGATCTAAAGGAGTACCCTCGAGGCCCATCTCCACATTCTAAGACCTGCCAGGAAGGAAGGAATCAATACGGGTTTAACTCAAGCTGTTACTGTTTTCAGACCTTGCCACGTTTTGTCAAAACTGGCCTGCAGGGCTAGATTTTGCTAGTTCCTGTTTTACCTGGATTTTTTTTTAAAAATTTTAAATATACCTTTTTAGAATTATTTTGGATAAAGGGTACTTACTAGGAAGAATATGGGCATCTCACTTCACTGTTGTAAATTCAAGCCTGCATTGTGGACCAATAATCTAACCCCTAGGCACAACCTGCTATTATCTATTGGCACTGTCGGGAAGCCACTCTTTTGATTGGTACTTGTAAACAGTTTGGTTAGTGTAAGAATGTTGTATCTTTAGATGGCTCCTTAAAGGAGAACCTGTATCAAGAATAACTTGCACATTATACGCTATAAAAACAATTATTGAACACCTATGGAGTGGTTTCATGGGCAAACGGAATTATACTGACCATAAAACGAATTAAAAGCATTTTGTCTGACCATGCGCTATTTGAAATTCGCGCTACTGTATATGGGATATGCATTTGTGTTATGCGATACGGACGGCACAGTAGCGTCACACATCTTCACACATGATGCTTTCATAATGTGTATTTCCTATGACAGGTATGACCTAAACGTGCCGGTCGTATCGCATAACACGTTATACACTAGCGCGATGTTTAAATAGCACATGGTCAGACTAAATGGTTTTAATTCATTGTTAGGGTTATATAATTCCATTTTTCAATGAAACCACTCGATATGTGGTCAATAATTATTTTATAGTGTATATTCTTTAATATTATTTGTTGTACAGGTTCTCCTTTAACTTTATCTTTCCTTGAGTCAGTGGCTCTTGAAATGGTTCTTCAGGCGAAGGCACCTGAAAAAACATTTGAAGAGCCACTGACCAGATTTGGCATAATAGTACGTTTGATGGGAATCTCTGTCAAATGGCAGCTATTACAAAAATACGACCTTCTTGCTCTCACATGACGATATATATCTACCTACATTTTTGTATATCTTAACTGCAACGCAAATAAAGTTGTTTAAAGAGTTTCGGTAATGATTATTTTAATAACAAGAGGAAATTTTGTAGTACATGAAAGATTTGCACTATATCAAGTTAAATTATGGGAGTAAAAGTTTGCAAAACTTCATAAAATAAGAGCATTTCAACATTACCTGTTTGAAGCAAATTCCAACTTTGCCTTTAAAAATCATCTTCACAATTTTCTATACTCAAGACCCAGTTAACAACTCTTTGTTAAATTACAAGTTTACTTAAATTTTAGCTCTTACCTCCATAGCACCACAAGATTTGATTGGATACAGGAAGATATTAGTCAGTACCATCTTATTGCTAGCATTCCTAGCAGCATCAACACCATAAGGTATACTTTTGTTCCCATGACAACCATCAACAGCATGTAACAGAGTTTGGGGGCCTTTTGAAATAGAAGTTACAGTTGACATCTGATTTGCATCTTGATGACAACTCTGTACCTGGTTACTGGTCTGTACATCTGGCTGATATCCATCACCACTATCATTTATTTTTACTGGTTCAACCTCTTGATCCAACTCTTGACTTGCATTGCTTTTATGCTTATCCATTTCATTGTTTGCCTCATCTGATGTTGCCACCACCTGGTCAACATTTTCATCTGACACACTTGATCTCTTGACAAAGCAGTCACTTATGAACTTCAAAAAGTGGTCTGCATCGGCTTTTGTAGACATGTAACCAAAGGAGATGCGGACTGACCCAGTGGGTTGGCCGTTTATGATATCAATGTCGTCACCACAGACATGACCAGCCTGAAAACAAGTAGAGCAGCAAATTATGTGGTGCGTAATATTTGCCTCCACCAAATTTCTCAATAAGAAATGCTTAGCTATAAGACCTAAATATGCCAATTAGCTCCATTATAATTTGAATAGATATATTTGACATATAGATTTTTGTTTGGTTGGGGATGTGCAGCTGAGGACTCAAAACCCTTACCCATTTATAAGAGTCATTTGTTAGAAAAAATACCCATTTCTAAGGATTTTATTTCAATATATACCCATTTTTGCATAAAACTTTGGCTTATAAAGAATGTTTTGAGGCTGTTTTCAGGAAAGTTTGACTCATGTCTAAGGATTTTTCATGAAAAAATAACTCACTTGTACAGCACATCCCTGTATGCCTTTAAAATGCAAGTACACCCACACCCAGGACTTCAAGCACACTATGTTAGACTAGAAATAAGCTTCAAACTGCCTGGTTCTGAACTAAAGTCAAGACATCTTTTAAGGAATCAAGAGTGATCACTCCCCTCCAGCTCTCCTTAAATGCATTTGATCACTCCCCTGCAGTTCTCATGGGGCACATTTTTGCTCAAACTTCCAAACCAAACATCCTTTAGCCCTGAGATTTCACAACGTAAATGAGAAAACAGTAGCTTTCTTCAGATACCAAAATGTGGACCACTTGCTGACTTTAAGTGCATTGTAGGAGAGTGATTTGTAACCCAGATAATTTTTTTTTAAACTTCTACCACACCACAACATAACCCTTGGAAGATTTTTTGATGTGCATTGCAGTGTTTAATGTTCTTAATTTCTCCCCGAAAACACTCCTTAATTTGACATGGAGAGGTTTTAAGAGAGCACTGCTTTTTAAAAAAAGAAAATGTCTGAAATCTAGGAGCATACGCTCTCACTGGTGTTGACCTGATTCTCTGGAATGCCATTCTTTATCATATACAGGACTCTCTCATAGCCCATGAAGGGCTTCATTTGCTGTTTAGCTTTTTTTTTGCTTGTACTATTGTACCATTTTTCTCTTTGGTACAGCGCATTGATGTTGTTTATTTTTAATTCACCTAAAGGACCATGGTCCGATCGCTAATAGTCTCGTTATCCCGAACCCAAGATTTTACCAGAAGTAGGCAGAATTTTGGTATTAGAAGAAAGCTACTATTTTTCTCATTTACTCTGTGAGATCTTAGGGCTAAAGGAGGTTTGGTTTGTAAGTTATGAGTGAAATGCGACCCATTTTGGTCGACCAATATTACTTTTAATTACAAAATCACGTTTTTAGCTCTCACATCAAAACAGGTTCATATATTGGTGCAAAACTTTACAGATGGGGTTTTGGAGTGATGTCCATTCTATCAAGATTAATACTTTATATCCTTAAATTGAGTCATCTCTCTTTAAAGAGACATGAGGAGATTTACAGAAAGAAGCGCCCCCAATTTTTGTCGAACCCCAGTTTTTTGCATATTTGTAATGCTTACCAATGTATTAGATCACACCTGAAATGATTAAGCCGAATACGCCGTCTTTATGTAGTAAGATGATGATTTAGTACTTTCTGTCGTGCACGACAAAGTCAAAACATGGTGTTCTATGGGGACGATTACGATAGCAGGCAAGTTCAAAACAAGGTTTGCGGTTTTCCTTTGTACTTGTTTGTTCAATAAGCCTTCCAAACGTTCTCGGTAGGTGGTCTACAACCGATTCCAAGAAATTTGAGATAAATTTTTGTCCTAAAAAAAATCTCCTCCTGTCACTTTAATAAGTATGGTTTAATCAAAATAATCAAACTTTACTTGAAAGTTGTCTTTTATTTGTTGTGAAGATAAACCAAGGTATCTTTGACAGGCCCCTGTATTGCAGAAACATCCTGTACGTAGATGTATGTCATGCAGAGCTGCTAGAGAGTCAACCTAGAAGAACAGAATCCAAAGAACTGCAGTTATTATGAAGATCAATTAATTCATGGATGTTTGCTATTTAGGGATTCAAACATGTTACAGAGTGGTTCATCACAAATCAACAACGATGCATCCATGCGTCTGCGTATTTTTATCCCACGAGGGTGGCTTTAGCCGCCCGAGTGGGATAAAAATACGCGGACGTATCGGATGCAGAGTTGTTGATTCGTGATGAAACACTCTGTGACATGTTTGAATCCCTTTCAACAACGAAAATCTTCTTGAAAACTAGTTTTGGCAAGTTTGTTGCTTTGCAGTTTGCACCTGGTGTCCTAGCGCATACTCAGAGTTCCAAACGTGATGAAGAGTGCGTCGACTTACTTAAGCGTACCGCGTAAACGCACTTCCGTGAACACTGCGCCGGGCGTAACGTGCTAATTTGCATATCAACTGTGGGTTGATAACGAATCAACAACGGTACACAACTGTACAAGAAGATACGGTGAGTTGTTGAAAGCAGCATAAACAGTTGAAAGTACTTTGTAGTTATATTGGCAAATTACAATGCAAAAGCATAATTGAGAGGTTGAACAAGGATGTTTTGTTATGCCAGGATTGTCACAAGTACAATACACAATGTACCATGACTCTGCTCCAGATTCTTCATAGAGCCATTTTTAACCCCCTGTAATTTTAAATTGGGGGCAAGGTGCAGTTTTGCTGTTCACATATTTGCAATCTACAGCAAAAGGTTATCCAGAATGTCAAGTTTGAAGGATCTGAGAGGTGTAGTTCTTTACTTATGGCACTCTGAATATTGAATTTCACACCAGTACATGTTTTTGAGGTGACCCCCTCAAATTTAGAATTGCTGTAGCGTGAAAACGAAAAGAGATACAGAGCTCAAATTTTCAGGATTTCAGTTTCTCATGAATATCTTTCAATACACCAAAAAAGAAAGAATCCATGAGGTGACGGTGTACTCGATTTGTTGAATTGGCATGGAATGACCCACATTACTTTTTAACTTTAGTTATCACTTAGTCTCTAT